>JAMQGT020013247.1:0-134726 GCA_024447675.2 Pterophyllum scalare
TGCCATTATTGTTGTTGAAGGCTTTTGACCAATAGAATAACTATAGGGGTATCAAATTAGGTTCACACCTGAAAAGGAGGGAGTTGTTTAGGGATTATTTTTTACCAATGAATAAAGGACTAAGTTTTAAAAGTAAACCCCAGTAAGTTAATTAATAAGTGGTTCAACCAAATAATAAACAATTAAATAATACACTAGACAGAGACCAACAGATAGATAATGCTAGACTAACTTCTCTGTCTTAGTGCATCTTATCCTGGAGGCCACAGAACGTTCAGTTAGAACATCACCAACGTCACCATGTTCTGTTATTAATCTGGACAAGATTGTTAAATGACTAATTAAAACATCAGGAAGAAAATGGTGCTGATGACTCCACTGCTGCCTAGAGGAATCTGGGTCACGCAAAACCAGCTTGGACAGGAGCGAGACAAGGCCAACTCACAGCGCCCAGAATGCTTACAGATAGATAAGAGGCAGTATAAAGATGTCATGGTTAGAAAGCAAGAGGGAGAGAATGCACACTCTTACTCTGGGTCCCCACGTGTGCATGTGTGTCTATTTCTGATTCTTTAATATAATAAATGTCTTATTCCTTCACAAAAAAACCCGATTACCTGTCAGTTTCTAGAGGTGTAGCCAAGTGGTCGAAGGCTTCTGCCTTGGTGGCCTCAAAATCTCATCTCTGCTTTTTGCAGATGATGTGGCCCTGTTGGCTTCATCAGGTGGTGGCCTTCAGCTCACACTGGAGCAATTCACAGCCAAGTGTGAAGCAGCAGGAATGACAATTGGCGCCTCCAAGTCTGAGACCATGGTCTTCAGCCAGAAAATGGTAGACTGCCCATTCCAGATAAACTGGAGGAGGTTTAACGCCTTGGCTTCTCAGGTTAGGCAGCTGCCCCTGCAACCTGCCACCAGATAAATTGAAGAAAATCAGTGGATGGAACTAATAAAATGAATAAAATACATAAAACTCTATCTTAAATACTTATTTTGTCAAATCTTACTTACAACTTGATTAGCAAAGTAGATGAAAATTAACTTATTCAAGAAATTAAAAAACAACTTTTCAAACACCCCTTCTTTGCTCTTTACAGTTTTACTGAAGTTCTTCAACTTCCAGATAAATTCACACACACACACACACACACACACACACACACACACACACACACACACACACACACACACACCAAAACACAGAATTTATATATATATATATATATATATATATATATATACATATATATGTGTATAAAAATTGCTACCAACTTAATACTACAGTCCATGAACATGAACGCTATATTTAGGAGATTTTGCCCAAACTGCCCAAACTAAAAATGCAAATCTGTGACTTCAAGGTGTTCAGAACAGCAAAAGTGAAGTCATTTGTGAGGTTGTTATAAAATGAAAAACTGCTCTTATTATATAAAAATCTCATACTTTGTCACTTTATAAATTTTTTTGATTAAATTGATTAGCACAGTAGTTTGTAGTGGAACATTTTGCCATTTAAATCAGTGAGCTGCAGGGCGAGGCTGTGTTTGTCTTAGGCACTTTACGAGCACATTCGTTAGAGGACTAAATAGATTTTTGCAGAGAACGTTTCTCTGTAGGTAATTATGGAAATGGTGGTGTTTCCTGCACATCTGCTGAACCAGTCTGTTCTCTTTGGGTACTGACAAATTACTTTACAGGAAATGTGGAAATAACAGAGAAGCGTACGTGGATACAGAAATGGGAATACACCGTACATACACAGGTTTACATGGAAACACACACCTCTGCCATACGAATGCAGCTGAGTTTTCATATTGTACTTAATGCATCCTGTTATAAATGACAGCATAAATTGCAGCACAACCCACACACACAGCCGCATTCATAAATGCAAAATGCCCGCTCACTTCAGCTGAAGGACCTTTATGAGTGTAGGCACAGATGAAAACATAATGAAGAACACACATTTTCACTAAGTTTATCAGCGTAACAACGTCTACCGAGATCTGTACCTCCAGAATATTTAAACAAATATTGACTGATTAATACAGACATTAATGATACTCTGACTTTCTGTTGTGACCAATGAATACAACACAGATTGTACATGTTAGCATGTTGATGTTAGCATTTAAGAGCTTTATTATAGACGTTATTATATACTTTATTATAAACTAATAGAGTGACTGATTTGCGTATCTGCCTTTTTCCAAGTTTCTCATGGGAACTCCCAGAATGTGTGTGACCCTCAAACTTCATTTTGAATAGTTGGAATACACAACTGAGTAAGTTTTGTGTGTTCATCTAATGTCGCAAAAAGTTACCAGATTGTCTGTGAAACACAGTGAGCCTACCCGGCTGTTACAGGGTGAAAGGCAGGGTGCACCCTGGGCGTGTTGCCAGTTTATCGCATGCAGTGAAAACCAGCAGACTCAAAGAGCAGACTCAATTAACAATATGTGTTTCAACAGTTTATTAACTAAGCAGGGCATTTACAATAAAAAAGGGAGGTAGCACATGGAGGGGAGTAGGCAGGCAGGTAAGTGTTCAGGAGAGAGGGTTTACATAGAGGGCTAGTCGTAACTGAGGAGTAACAGAGAGAGAGCTGAGAGCCTCCAGCTGACACACCAAGAGAAAGGAAAGGGGATAAAACTAACTGGTAATTACAAATGGAGTAATACAACATGAAGCAAGAAGAAGCATACTGTTACCACAAATGAAGCTGGACATTCTGGCAAAGCTAGAGTGCATCAGTCGGTCCTTAAGTATGTAGTAGTTGAAGAAGTGATATGCAGCAAGTGCCCCGGCAGCACAGATTGGAGACCCTGCCTCCAGGCAAGCACACAGGAAGAGAAAGCCTGCCACTCATGCACACAAGCTCAAAAGAGCATGGGGGAGAAGTGGGAGATGGAGGAGAGGGGGAGCGAATGGAAGAGGGAAATACAGAACAAGAAGGACGTGGGGACATCAGAGCAAAACCCAGGACCATGACAGCTAATTGCGAACTCTGCATAAACCTATCTGATTTCAAAAAAGTTTTTGTCACAGTTATTAGCATTAAGAAATTCAATTTGCGTTTTTTTTTTTTTTACAACTTACTAAGAAACTTGCACACTAACAAAAAAAATGAACCTCTCAAATGTTACAGCAACTATAATCTGCACTAAATCTAACCAATGTCTCATTGGTTATATGTAGGTATAAAAGTACCTGCAATCAATAATCAATGGATTCTTTGCTAAATAACTCATGAATCTTCAACACTTAGTTGAGGGTCCATTTTCACTCAGAATAAATGATTCCCTGGTAACTGAGGGAGAGACAAAGATTTTCTGCCCCAGGAGGTTGTAATCCTTTTTACATTCAAGTGACATGCGAAAGGTGCATTTTCTTAAAAGAAAGAAATCTCACTGAAAGCTTCTGTGACAGCTTAAGCACATGCATGGTTCTTAATGTGTTTTGACCTTTGCCACTTTGGTAATTCTAATGGTGGCAGAAATACCTAGGAGAAGATCTTAAGAATGGTGCTCAATATTTGATGCCAAAGTTCACTTTCCTTGAAAAAGTGTAGACTGGGAAAAAAGTGACTGAGGTTTGAAATGGCTTGTCCTTTCTTTTTCCTGCCTATTCTTCATGTTAATATCGTTTCCTTGAAAAAATTTAAATGACAACCTTGACTTTGTATTGAAATATTTTGTTTGACCAACCATTCACCCAAATATTTATTCTAAATTAAGTACTGTAATTTTATTTTATTCAGTGTGCCATTGAATTTTATAAATGATTAAAAATATGTTCTACTCCGGAAGAACTTTGACAGTATTCCAAGTGAGGTTGAGGACACTGTTCTGCACCTCCATTGTTGAGACCCCCGCACAGAGCTTTGACTACATTGTGCTTGGTGCTTGTCGTGGTGGTAATCCCTGAACTAGATGGTGGATGCTGGAGGTGAAGGGAGCCATCGAACTGAAGGAGTGCTATCAGATTTGGTTAGCCTGTGGGACTTTGGAAACAGCTGATGAGTACCGGCAGGTCAAGCAGAATGCAGCTCAAGCAGTGGCTGAAGCAAAACTTCGGTGTGGGAGAATTTCAAGAAGTCCATGGAAAAAGACTTTTGGACTTCCTCTAATTGATTCTGACATATTGTCAAGTGACTCCGGAAGAGAAAGTGGTGTTCTTCTCATACGGTATATAGTATGGGTGGTGCGCTGCTGACTTCAAATGAAGATACACAATATCAAACTTTTGACTGGTGCAGTAGTCGGGTGGTGGAAGGAATAGTTTGCCGACTCCTTAATCTCACTGACATGTCTTCTGTAGGGTGCAGGAAAGGAGGGTCAAAGTGGAACAATGTGATTTTCATCCTCGTTGCTGAATACTGGACCAGCTCATTATCCTCTCAAGGATACTCAAGTGTGTATGGCTGCTCTTTGTCACTGATTCACTTCATAATTTTTATGGACAGAATTTCTAGGCATACCCAAGTGGTGAAAGGCCTGTTCAGTTCAATTTAATTCAGTTTTATTTATATAGTGCCAAATCACAACAAAGAGTTGCCTCAAGGCACTTTATATTGTAAGGTAGAGACCCTAAAATAATTTGTTGACCTTAGAATTTCATCTGTTTTTTGCAGATCATGTGGTCCTGTTGGCATGACCAGGTGGTGGCATTGCATTGGAGTGGTTCACAGCTGAGTGAGAAGTGGCAGGTATGAGAATTATTTTGGGTTGTAGACATATCCAGGGGTGGTAGGGACATCCCGACCAATATCAAATGATGGCTGTTACGTCCCTACCAATATTTCTGATTGAAATCCCACACTCTGTGCTCCGCGTCTTTAATTACATCCTACCGGACCCCGATTTGGCAGAGAGGGAGCCAAATCCCTGTACCTGACACCAAACCTACACCTTTGGAATTAGCACCTCCAAGTCTGAGCTAATAGTTCTCAGCCAGAAAAGGGTGGAGTGCCCACTGTGCCCCATGTGGAGGAGTTTATATCTATACTGTCTACTGTACAAAATCAAATGATCAAGATACGATTGAAGTGCAGATTTTCAGCCTTAATTCATGGATTTTAATCTCCATTTTTTTTCCTTTCCATTTTTGGCCACAGCAGCTTTTATCCAGAGTCGAGAGAGACAGGAAATGGGGGGAAGACACGTGGGCAAACCGGCAACAGGGACTCAAACCTGTGCCGCCAGCACCGCATCGCGGCATATTTATGTGGTCACCGGCTTCAGCAATAAGCCACCCGGGCGCCCTTTGATCTCCATTTTTCAGATGCTCAAAAGTAATTGGACAAACTAACAAAATTTTAAATACAGGGATTATTGTTATGTACTTGGATGAAAATCCTTTGAGCCAGTGACTGCTTGAAGTCATTTGCAGTATGCTTTGGGTCATTTTCCATTTGCCTTATGAAGCGTTATTCACTATCAGTGAATCAGCTATCAAAATAGTTATGGGCAATGGAGTTAATTGTGACTTAGCCCCACACATTCGCTATCCTGCCAATGTACAGTACCAGTCAAAAGTTTGGGTGAGTGTGTCCAAACTTTTGACTGGTATTGTATATATGTGCATGAATACCATATGCATATTAGTAAGTGTATTCAGATGTATATATTTAGTGAGGATGAATAAGCTCATAACAGGCGATGGAGTTTTTATTTTGCATGTGTGCCATGCAAAGCTTTTTATTAATGGATAATGCATTTATTTTTTTGCTTTTGTTTTTTACATGGCATTTGTTTGCAATTTTAAGAATGCACAATAGTGGAAATATTATTCTTTAACTCTTTAACAGCGGCCGATCGCTGGTGGTACATCTGTTACCTGCCCTTACTTGCCGTCAACAGCTGGTTAACGCCAAGCGGATCATTGCTGAGACGTCAGATGAAATGCATTTTGAATTACCATAATTATTCAACGGTTTGTCCTATTGGAAAAATTCAAAAGGTTTCTGAAAGCTGTCAAAGTGTGCTTCACACCCAACATAGGGTTATTATGGCTATTGTTGCCGGTAGTCTGTGAATGGTGGCACTTGTGTTAAATAAAGGGTTAACTTAACATGGTGGTTCACAATTTGAAAACACAGTGCCAGTGGATGTTTTTGGGGTCCTTATAAGGCTCTCATATGCTTTTAAAAGTTAATCTAAGATATTTAATTTCTCAAACTATATTCATGGAAATAATTCATGGAGTAAATGTGCTGGTGGCACAGGATAAGTTTAACTCAACAGTCTTTCTAATAATGTGTGTGATTACCACTGAGATAGTGCCAAAACTGTTTAACCAGCTAATGTGTTTGTACCTATCTCATAAAAAACAATGAAACTTCCATCCCTTTTTTTCTTTCACTTAACCCAAATATGCAATCCCCAAATAACTCAAACACACTAACCAAATGGCAAACACATCACCAATCCTTCCTGTGAGTTGGTGTACCTTCACTTTCATATGCCTGTGCTCGAGTCTTGCTGGAACCTTGCACCTAGTGAGTAATGAGAACAAGGTGAGGGGGCTCTGGAGTGTAATTATTTTCATTTGGGAGACAGTGGGGGGCTGCTCTACATTTGTCTAAGCCATACGTGACAGCTCACTATCTACCAGTGACGGTAATGAGCACCAGGCCCTCATTATGTGTTGGGAATGGAACCTCTGAAAGAAAAGGCTAAAAATAAATGTTACCTTTCACTGTCCACACATGACAAGAGGAAGAGAAAAAAAATACAGTGGAGCCACACATGTCATACGCTGAGCGTAGAGAGTGCCTTCTGGAAATATTGTCTTTTGGAAAAGTGCTGGGGTACTAAAAGAAAGGACAGGTCAAAGAAAGGTGAAACTGTGTCTGGTGTTGGGAAGAATTTAATGATATGGTCATGCTAGAGCAAGAAGCGTGTGGTTTTATTTATATCAACATTATACATGCACACACTTTTACTCACAAACACACACAACAACCACTAGATGGGACAGAAACACAAAGCAGCCTTTGGGAAATTTTGTCCCCTGTCGCTTTACATATTTCTGGAACACCAAGCTTCATTGCCTCGCCCTCAACTGCCTCCTGCTACAGACAATGTAGAAGAGAAATTCTATGGAGCATTGACCTGGTAAGAAGTATTTTATTATCTGTCAGCGGACTGACCTTGCTTATATTAAAATTATTCTGGCTTGTATTGTTTCTCCCAAAATCTAAAAGAAAGCTTTTCTCCCCTCCCCTCTGGTCTCTGAATAACTCCTACTTAATTTTTTGTTTAAATGCCAACTCAAGCGTGTACTGAAGTTTTGGCTGTTTAATATCCTATGTGTGCCATGCAGAGATTGAGTATTCACAGGATATGAATAAATAATAAAAATAAAATTTTGTTCACTTAAGCTGGTTGGGTGATTTTCATTGAAATAAGCCAAAGATTGATCTTAGTGGCATTCATTCAATTCTAATGTCTAAGTCTTCAAAAAAAACCTCTGACCTCTAACCTTTGACATTTTTTTGTTTCAAATAGGCTTTTTTTTTAAAAAAAAAATCAGGATAAGTGGAAGCGAATGGATGGATGGAGGTCCCCATGTTATGGTTCAGTTACACTAGAGTAAAAATAGGAAGGCATCTTCTTTGAGACTAGGAAAAATAAAATTAGTGACTGTAAGACAACAAGTCCAAAGGAAATAGTTACAACCATCACTTTTGATCACAAGGCAAATGCATAGGTCACCTGGTGGGAAGCAGTCTGTCGCTGATTGGTGAAGGTTTGCAAATAATTGCTATCTAATTTAGATACGCAGATAGATTGCCAACACATTGTAATCAGTTGGAGTTGGTCTACAGTATGTGTTTGAGCCAATCAGCCTCCACTCAGCGTGCTTTAAATATCACTGCTTACTTGTCATTCTCCCTTCCAGATTCATTCGTGCAACCCACTTTGTCCCCTTCACCACCCAAGGGTTCCTTCCAAGCCTCCATCTTGGTCTCCACCACCACCAGCGTCTAGACTGCCTAATTCTGATCTCTACTGGGATTTCCTTCAGCTTTGATGGGCCAGCGGAGTCTAATCGCCAAATCAGCTATTTGAGTTTTCAATAAATCTGGTTCAATTTCTCCTAATGACCTTTCCTTACTGAATTTCTGTGTAATGTGAATTCCTCTGTATGTAGGGAGCAACAGATTTGCAGTTTTTACAGATTTATCACAGTTAATTGCTGTATTATCACAAATTGATTGCATGTAATTGCAACTTGACCCTGTTCAGTTGCAAACTGTCTGATTATTAGGGTTTCTCCTTAAGATATTTGGGTCTTTAATTTACAATATAAAGAACCTTGAGACAAGTGGGAATTGGCACAGTATAACTAAATTGGAATTGAATTGAATTAAAATGGGAGGCTTCTTTAACAAATGTGATTTTTGAAAAATAAGTATGATTTCCAGGGATGATACTTGTTTCACTACAACCTACAGTTGAAGAGTTGCTATGAGAAACTCAGGCAAACTCATCTGCGCTAATGTCAAAAGTAGCAGTACAATTTCTAAATCTGACCCATGTCACAATTTTAATCATAGCTGTTTATAGAGATCTGACTTCAGATTGGAGTGTATCCCAGCTGTCACAAGGCAAGAGGCGAGATACATCCTGCAACAGTTCACCAGTTTGTCACGGGGCTTTTTTGTACACTGCAAGTTAAAATTTTTTCTTCAAGTATCTTTCCTTTTCTGTCCTTTCAAGCTTTTGGAGTGGTTAGAGAGGCCCTGAAAATTTACATAATTAAAAAAAACACTGGTTCAAGCAATTTTCTGCCTAGAGGTTTGATGAAAAATTGATGTGTGTTTTGTTCGGGATTTGAGTATGATTTTCTTCCTCTTGCTGTGACGCTATTTCTTTCCCTATCCTGTTTTTTCAAATGTGATAAACTGGCTCTCAGCATGAAAAATTGATGACCCCCTTTGTATGCCACCCCCTCTGCTCCACTGTGTTTTGAACTGAAAGGTAAGTGTTGGCTCACAGCCAGTTAGCCACTAATGGCCCCGGACAGCAAGCTTCCACTGGGCCTCATGGCAGGTAAGGTGCTGTGTTAAAAAGCCTATTATGTTAATACTCATTCTGCCGGGGGAGGGTGAGGAAGCTCACTATGACACTTCTCATCTCTATCATTAGCGGCAGCACATAGAGAAGGAATGGAGAAGCTCTTTACTGAAACCTGAACCTTTTCAGAAGATTTCAAATGGGATCTGAGGGAGGTGTGGGTTCTTCTCTTCTTAATGGGCAGAGCCTTGAGAGCTCATTTCCCCTGTTGAATGTAACACAGATAGCATCTGATGAAATTCTATGCTTATTCTGGAAAATCTATCAGTTTAGTATTAAAGGAGCAATCAGGGTAGCTGTTTATATGTGGAGGATGGACTTCTGCTTTTTCAAGAGATGCCCGAGATTGATGATTGTTATTTTCACATGTGTTTTAAACTGCATTATAGTGAAAACATTTTTAATGAATGTAAAGTGTCCAAACTTTTGACTGGTACTGTAGATAAGAAGGGGCATTAGATGTGCCTCTGTGCCAAAGTTTGTTTCTGAACTGATTGTGTATTTTGCAGACAGGCAAACAGAGATTTTGTGTGCTACAGTAAGATGTGACATTGTTTTTGCATTCCTTTATTACTTATTTAAAGTTGGTGAGAAGAAGTTCCAAATTGGTAAGCTCTCAAAACATAATTACCATTCAAGGATGATCTAAAATGATTTCCTGGGGCATGCCAGGGTCTGGGATATGTTAGCAGAATAGAATAATTATTGTAGTGAAAATGTTAAATTAAGGGGAAAAATAGATGGCTTTAAGAAATGCTAAATGGCCAGGGTATACCTGAGTACTGTCCTGAAATGGCATGGCTTGTGGGGTCTCTCTAATCTGCAGTGATGAGTCCTTACCAACCGTGATCCGAGGATTAAGAACAAAGTGGTTTTGGTTTATGTCTGATCCACAGTGGCTTCAGTTTCCAGCTAACAAGACTTTGACAATCTGCTACTTAGTACCAGATGACACAGGTCACAGTCAGGTATTTTTTTTAGTTTTATGTTGAAGTTACCTAAAGATGTAATGACATTTCCATCAAAACCAATTTGCTGTTTTAGTTTTATGTGCAACTGAAATGCACTTTCTAGTCTAAACTACGATGTCCCAGGCAACCGGCTCTCCACCTCTCAAAATAATGAAAAGGGGACCAGCTACACATATACGTGAGTGGGAGAACTTAAATATTTTATTCACACAGAGGTAGAAGAGACCGAAGGTGAGGCAGAGGGCAGTATCAGTGAGTGAAAATTTATCACATAACAGAGACAGAGAACAGTCCCCAAAACCTTCAAAATACACTGAAAAACATTCACACAGGGTTTCAAAGAGACCCGGATGTTCAGTGTGGTGGCCCTTAGGTGAGTTGTTCTCTAATGCAAGTTAAAAAAATAAAATAAAAAATAAAACCTAGATATTTTTTATACGTCAAAGGAATATTTTAAACTACCATTGTTACATAAAAAATTCTCTTGTGCTAATGGGTTATTAGTACAGAGAACCACTGTCTGTTTGAAGTGTCTTACTTAGACTTAGATCCTCCCATGCTATGTAGCATGAACGCCACTGTTTTTGCCAGGGCTTCTGCTTCTTCCCATGACATATTCAATGCCTTTAGATCTTGGTTGAGTGTCCTTCACCAGGTGTTACGGGGGTGTCCACATGCTCTTCTGGTGCCCAGGGGCTGCCAGCGCATTGCCATCTTGGGGATCTGCGCATTGTCCATACGGAGAACGTGGCCAGCTAGTCGAAGTCTTTGGAGTGCAACCATGTTGTGAAGTTTGACCGCACCACTCCTTCGTAGGACTTCCTTGTTGGTAACGTGGTCGACGTAGTGGATCTTTAGGATTCGGCGAAGGCAATGCTGCTGGAAGACGTTGAACTTGGTGTTGATGCTAACAGATGCATTCCAGGTCTCGCTGGCATAGATGGCGGTTGGGATCACAATTGAGTTGAACAGGTGGAATTTAATCTTATGGGAGATGGTCGGGAAGAACTGAGATTCATCGAATACCGCTGTCGCCTTCCCAGTACGGCATTTGACATCCACATCTGCATTGCCATCTTGGGAGATCACACTGCCAAGGTAGGTGAACTTCTATACTTCCTTCAATTTCTGAGTCCCAACAAAATTTCCCCAACTTTAATCTGTGGAGCTGACGTGCATGATCTTCGATTTTTCTGCGCTGATCCTACGGCCAATTTTCTCGGCTTCCCCTTGCAGGTCAGTTGTCCCTTGTTGTAGTCTTATCTCATTTTCCTCGAGCAGGGCAATATCATCGGTGAAGTCCAAGTCACCAAGACGGTCACAGTCGGACCAATAGATGCTGGCCTCGGTACAGGCACCAGCGTGCCACATAACATAGTTGAGGGCAGCAAGGAAAAGCAGCGGAGAAAGAATGCAACCCTACCTGACCCCGGTGGTGATTTCAAAGAAGTCGGCATGGCCATTTCCAGTCTTGACGCAACAGCTTGATCGAAGGTATAGGTCCCTGAAGATGTTGATGAACATGACAGGGACACCGTACAAGCGCAGGATCTGGAAAAGGGAATCACGGCTGATGCTGTTGAAGGCCTTCTTGAAGTCAATAAAGTTGATGGCGAGTTGTTGATGCACTGTTTGATGATGTTTCTAAGGGCGAAAATCTGTTCTATGCATGATCAGCCACTTTGCAACCCGGCTTGTTATTCTCGCAGTCGTCGGTCGAGGGCACGCTGCAATCGTTGAAGAAGGACAACAAAGAATGACTTACTGGGCACAGAGAGGAGGGTGATGCCTCTCCAGTTGGTGCACTCAGAGGTATTGACTTTCTCTGGTAGCTTGACTATCGCACCCTTCTTGCCAGTCCTCTGGTACTTGGCCACTTCGCCAGCATTTGTTGAACAGAGTTGTCAGCTCTTCCACCATCGCTCGGTCACTGTGTTTCAATAGCTCCGCTGGTATTTCATACAAGCCAGCTGCTTTGTTGTTCTTTAGACTCTTGATTGCGCTCTTCACTTCCTCTATGGTGATTTCACCAGTGTTTATCCCAAGGTCTTCTTGGACGTCTTCCACCTCAAAGTTGAACGTTGTGGTGGGCTCTGGCTGATTGAGTGTCTCCTGGAAGTGTTCAGCCCATCATTTGCTCTGGTCTTCTTGGGTTGTCAGGAGCATCCCGATCTTATTCTTGAATGGGACATTTGCATTAGTCCTCGATCTGGTGAGCTCTTTGATGATGCGGTACACAGTCTTGGAATCATTCCAGTCAGCTGCTTCCTGAGCTTCAGTTCCTTTTTGTTCCAGGCACTCTCTCTTGTCCTTTCGGCAGCTTTTCTTCACAAGCCGATCCAACTCAGTATACCTTCGGCTCTCTTCCTCTCTAGCTTGCTCAGTTTTGGCCTGATCCCTTTTGAGCTTCATGATTTTTCTCTCATCGATCTGCTTTCATGATCTTTCTTGGATCGACTGCTCGTTCCTCTTTCCTCAGTGTCTTCCGATGATGTTTAGGGTGCACTCTGTGGTAGCGTCCCTGAGGCCAGTCCAGAATTCCTTCATGTCTAGTTCTCCAAGTGTAACATGTATAAAAGAGTAATACACGTACTCACTACTCTAGATCCTAAAGGAGGAGTAAAAGTGAGATAAAATCAGACAACTTCTTGTAAGTAAACAATGCCGGCATTTTTTCAAACAACCAAAAAGTATCAAAATGAATAATCACTTTCTTTTCCTGGAACCGTTTGTTCAGTTCAGTTCTTACACTTTATATATTCGCTATGTATTGTCCTTTAAATCCCTTTTTAGATTTGTTTCAGTCTTTTACTCAAGAAAAAAAAGAATCCAAAATGGATTACAAAATGTCCATAAAATAATAAAAAATAGCTCAGAGCTCCAAAAAAAATACAAAACTACCCAGGTAGTATGATTTTTTGCACAATGTTGCAAGCTTATCTGTCGGTGATGAGGGCTGGAATATGAATGGATCCAATGTGAAGAAGTTTTAGGGCATCCAGTATGTCCACGGCTTGCTGACACAGTCGTAGCTCCACATTTAACCAGTCCAACTTGAATCAGGTAACCAAAGAAAAAAAACCAACCTGCATAAGCAGGGGAACATTAATGTCAATGTCACTCTTTCCAACAAAAAAAATAACATCAGATCTGATGTAAAACTCATTCACAACTGCAACAATTTATGCAGCAGCTTACAGGTCATTACACAGTACTATATCACTGTATCACATATTACACATAGCACTAGCATATCACATGGTAGTGTAACTGCCTGCTTATAATCATTTCTTGTCATCAAGTTCTGTCCTACACATAGTTTCACTCCTTCTCCGATTGGTTTTAAGTAATCATGTCGAAATATGCTGCAGACAAATACAACTGCATTAAAACTTGTGGTATGGAGACACAAGCAATCATAGCATAGCTAGCTTGGTTTAACTAATCACACACTCTGATATACAAGTCATGTATAACATTCACCGGAGAAAAGAAATCAAAGAATTCAACAAATCCTCGATCTTCAGTACCCCTTTGGATTGGGTATATCATCAACTCTCAAAATCTACCACTCTGATAACATTTTTTCCTTACAAATCCTCTCATCATCGTACACAGTGCTCTCTTTCGTCAGTGATGCATGCGTCGGTCTGACATTTTTCAAGATGGCGGCAACTGTGTCAGTAGCACATACATCCCATCTACTGGTGAAACACAGGTACTACACCATGAAACAGAAAATATTTTGGACCTGATGATGCATTAGGTGGGTTACACAAGGAAAACAAAATGATTATGCAGTTCCAGTGTGAAGGCGTTTGCGATGGTCGGATCCTTGAGCTTCTCGATTGCGAATGGTCTCTTCAGTGCGGACTGCCTTTGACTCCAAAGTTTAAGTTTGACTTCTGCTCTGACTAGATAGTGGTCAGATCCAACGTCTGCTTTCTGATAGGCTCTCGAGTCATGCAGAGCCGACCTCCACTTTTGGCTGATGCTAACAAAATCGATCTCATTGAATGTGCGCCCATCTGGTGATCTCCAGGTCTTTTTATGGATCCCTTGGTGCTGAAAGTACGTATTACCAATGCACAGCCCATCGTATGCACAGAACAACACCGTTCATCACTGAGGCGTGCAGAGGATGCGTACACTCCAATCACGGTCTCCAATCCCAGTCGGTTGCTGCCCAGCTGGGCATTGAAGTCTCTGATAAGGATCTTTAGATCATGATTGGGGATGTCACTGAGCACATCTTGTACCTGATCGTAGAAATCGTCCTTTGAAGCATCCTCTGCACTGTCCGTTGGCGCATAGACCTGCACAACGGTCGTTTTGGCATGTCCGAGTCCAAAACAGGCTGTAATGATATGATCGTTAATAGGCTTCCACTCAATGGAGTGCTTCCATGACTTCTTTACTCAGAATGAGACTGATGCCACGTTCATGTCGGTCCTTGTGGCAGGAATACAAAAATGTCTTTCCTTCGCAGATATTTTGGCCACTTTCCATCCACATGACTTCACTAACTCCAAGGATGTCAAACCAATAATTGTTGATAATTCCTTCAAAAGTTGAGCCATCCTTCCACTTTGATATAATATGCGAACGTTCCATGTCCCGATTCCCAAATCCCAATTGATGTTTTTGACTGAGAATAATGCTTTCATTGAGCGCCGGACACTATTGCTGTTTTTGTCCAGCACAGTCAAGCCACTTGAAACAGAATTCCCACCGCGTTGTCCAAAACTTCTACTTCCATTTGCCGTTTCTGTAGCGGCTAGGTTTTTATAGGGACGGGTTGCTAGCCCGATGCCCAACCCTCCTCCTTTCTCATCTGGGCTTGGGACCAGCAACGGCAGAGTTTGAAGTGCGTGTACTTTCAAATATTATCCTCCCAATGTGACACTTTGTCTTCACTGCTAGAGTGAATTGGTGATTAAGTTTATGTGTGTTTTGGTAATTTGTCTGAACCAAAATAAAAACTCTTTCAGGTAGTCTGAAGATGCAGTTTCCATAGTTTACAGGTGCTATATTAGGTACATCTTGGTAGTACTGCGTTGCCCCCACCTTTGCCTTACAGCTGCCTTAAGTCTTTGTAGCACAGATTCAACAAGGTGCTGGAAACAGTTAGCAGTTGCTGCAGATTCATGATGCGAATCTCCTGTTCCACCACATCCCAAAGGTGGTCTATTGGTTCCTTGTGGTTTCTAGGATACTTAAGAGTAGAATGGGTGGCAGAGCCTTCATTTTTCAGGCCCCTCTTCTCTGGAAACAGCTCCCAATTTGGATTCGGAAGATAGACACCCTCTCTATTAAAACTTTCCTTTTTGATAAAACTTATAGTTAGGACTGGATCAGGTGACCCTGAGCCCTCCCTTAGTTATGCTGCAATAGGCCTAGGCTGCTGGGGGGTTCCCATGTTGCACTGAGCATTTCTTTTCATTTGCCTCTTTTTACTCTGCATTTAATCCCTAGTTATTATTAATCTATGGCTCTATTCTACGGTGTGTCTTTTGCCCTGTCTCTCTCCCCTCAGCTCCAGTTGGTCATGGCAGATAGCCCCCCTCGAGCCTAGTTCTGCCAGAGGTTTCTTCCTTCCCACTGTTGCCAAGTGCTTGCTCATAGGGGGTTAAGGGTCCCACAGTGTGCCATGAAAATATCCCCCACACCATTACACCAGAATCACCAGCCTGAAACATCAATACAAGGCAGGACAGTGTCATTGTTATGTTTCCCTAAAGAGTCTAGGGGGTTTGGGGAAGTAACAAAAAGTGACAAAAGGAGACATGAAAGCAAAACTGGTAAAATAAAGGATTTTTATTAAGGTTATAACAAAAAGAGACGGACACGCCGCTATCACCTTCAAACAAAGGAAAAACAACACACAGGAGTTATTCAACAAATGTAAGCAAGAACCTAAGGTAAAAGGCCTCACGCATAAAAATACACCCTCCTCTCCACCGAGCAGGAGTAAGTAGCTGCAACACAGTTCACAAGCTGTTACACAAAGATGTCTGGCACTCACTGGCAATCACTGGCCTGGAGCTCTACTTGCTCTGCCCTTAAGTACCCCAGCTTGATTGCTGAGTTGCTTTATCTGTACGAAAAGGGGCGGCACCTAAGGCTGGAGAAAGCAAGCCACACCCAGTGAGTCAGAAAGCCACAACAGGCCCTGCTAGGGCCATAACAGTCATGGCGTTGCAGGCTGGGTAGTTGCAAGCTGTTTTTTTCCCCTTTCCTTCCAATCTTCTGATTAAGTTGTGAGTGGAGTTGTTGGGGAAGCTCTGTGTCTTGGGTCTGCACCGGGATAGAGTTTCTACTTGTGAGCTATCCTTCCTACACCTGTTCTCTATCTAATATTCACATGATTAGTATACAAAGGCTGGAGGTGACAATAGTTCTCTGCCAGATCGCCGTTGCCACTATGGTGATCATTAAGCTACCTGAGTTATCAGTTGCTCGTAAACATTTTGTCTCTGCTAAGCCAAACTTTTCTTGTTTCCATTAGTTGCCTGTTCACTGCCTACTCGGATATCCTATGGGCTCTGACAGTACAGAGTCAAAACTTTTGACTCGTACTGTATATTCACCTACTGTTTGTGAAGGCCTCCAGCCAAACTCACCTGCTTCACCTTTTGGTCTCTATAACCTGTTCAAAGAAGGACTCATCTGCTCACCTACCTGCCTATTCTCCGCCTGCTTCCTCTGCTCTATTCTGGAAATCTGCTGCCCACCTGCAAGTTTCCCCCTGAGCCTCTACTAAGCAAAATTCACTATGTAAACTAACTTTTTCTTCTTCTAGTAAGTTGCTAATTGTGTGTCTACTCTCTGATTGAGTGTTTAAATCCTTCAGAAACTCTCTGCCTCTGT
This sequence comes from Pterophyllum scalare, assembly GCA_024447675.2. Classification (NCBI taxonomy): domain Eukaryota; kingdom Metazoa; phylum Chordata; class Actinopteri; order Cichliformes; family Cichlidae; genus Pterophyllum; species Pterophyllum scalare. Next base: position 16,925 of record JAMQGT020013247.1, read on the forward strand.
TTCCCTCTTGAGAGTATTTGAGCATTCCTTAAGTCTAGCAAATTTGCCGATTGTTGTCTGAGTCTGCTTTTTAGGTCCATCTCTTTTCAAACCCTGACAGATCCATGTTTTCATGTTGATTATGCTAAATTCTGACCCGTCTGTCTCAGCAGTAATCAAGACTCCCCAGATCAGGCAATGGTTTTCCAGTTTTTCCAGTGTCCTGTTGCCTGATTTTGATGAATCTGCGCAAGCTGCAGCCTCAGTTTTCTATTCTTTGCTGTCAGTGGCACCCTGTGGTCTTATGTCACTGTAGAGTAGCTCCTCTGCTCCAACAGTTCCGACGTGTTGGGCATACCCTGGTTGTTACATATGGGATTTCAGTTACTGTTGCCTTCCTTATCAGCTCTGCAGCAGCCTTGCCATTGTCCTTTGACCTCAGTCAACAAGAAGGGCTTTGTGCCCAGATGAGTATATATTCTATTAATTTTCATGTCACCCCCTGAAATACAGCAAAAATATGCATGTGGGTTATAAGTATAGGCAAAACTAATGCGAAGACAAATCTAGAAAGTTAATGGAACATAATTAGAGACTCGGCAGGTGGCAAAGTTCTAAAATTGATAAATATGAAAGTCAGGAAAAAATATGACGCTGATGTTTTAAAGAGTTCAAAGCTCAACAAACTAACAGACAAAATTAACTGCAGATTCAAGGGAGATGAAGTCCAACAATCACACACCGGGCAGGAAGGCTAAAGATCAATAATAATAATAATAATACCAGGAATGGAGGGGACTCTTTGGAATTTCTGTGCATTCACATTGATGCCCAGGATACATTTCATGGGCACTCCAAGAATTTAAGTAAAAACTTTTCCCATATCTAATGAAACGAAGACCTCCTCAGTGCCTATTTTTTAAATGATATGCAACTCTGAATATCAGAGTTCACATCTGTTACTGGACGAGCTCCAACTCCAAATGATACAACAATGCAAAATGTCAAATGGTAATATGTATCAGGTGGCTGTTGTAAAATGACCAGCTCATCTTACAATTATTCCAAGTAGTGAGCACACCACCAACAGATAAAAAACATTAATAAGTCAAGAGGTAGGCAGTCTGAATTTCTCCTCCACTCATTTTTTTTTTCACAGCTCATGAGCAGGTGTGTGAGAGCACTGGTTGCATATCTAATGTGCACTGTCATGTCCCATTCTTTACTTTGTCTGTGCACATGTATGCAAGGTGCCTATATATAGCACAGCTTTCAAAATGTGGCAGTGGTCCCACCTGTCTAATTTGTGCAGTCTAGCTGGGCACTGGTCCCACCATGATTCCCAAAGAGGTATACCATGAGTTGTACAGCCACCTGCTCGATTTCACACAGTATAGTATCCTATGTGTAGTAAAGAGGATTTGAGCTTCAGAAAAGCAGATTGCATGTTTTTTGCCTTCTAAATTTCTTGTTTAAGGTTGTGTAAAGTCTGACCACATGGTAAAGATTTCAGACTGGAGGAATATTCTTTAGGCGTAAACGGATGTATTTTAGAGAAGGATAACACATTACAGATTCCCTCACAATGACAAGACACAAAAATCCCTAAGCTAATTTTGAAGTTTTTTGAAGCTATATGCCCCTTAATAAACAATCTGTACCAGGATGAGTGAGGAATCATCTATTTTTGTAAATGAAGCATCTGCCTTGAGGGCCCCGAGAGGCAGAGGGATGATCTGTTTTCCCTTCCTTTGATTTCTTTACCTCATGCACATCATTCCAGCTAAGCTTCAGCTGACGTAAATATTCGTTTGACTTCAAATACTATCTAAAAAAATATTTAATAGATGTATTAGATGCAAATCACTGAATATTTGGTACTCAACGGGCAATCTTGAAAAAAAGTGTTTATCACACCACAGTAGCATATAAAATACCATGTGAAAGGTATGGAAATGAGATATTTTCAGTATAAAATTAAATCTCTTACTCTACAGCAAATGTTCCAGTTGACTGTGAGAATTGTAGTATATATATATATATATATATATATATATATATATATATATATATATATATATATATATATATATATATATTTTTTTTGTTTTTGTTTTTTTTTTTTCTGCCAACCACAAATAATCCACAATCTCATTATTTCACAAACAATTTTTTTTCTGTATTACCATTTGTAGATGTGTGTATACAGTGTTTTCATAGTGCAATGGGATTTAAATTTTTAATTTTTCAATTTCACGCCCATTCGTCCTGATCCTGGTTCTGTGATAATTCCGTTTTCTCATGCTGCCCTTTAGGTATATATTTGACACTGCACAATATTCGTGTCATAATCTGGTAGTGAGGCAGGTAGGAGATGGACCCAAAATGCAGAACTCAGAGATGGATGTAAACTCAAAATACAGCTTTTATTACTGGCAGGTAACAGGCAATAAACTGAACTTAAAGAATATCGTTACGCAGACAAATTGGAGTCACAGCAGGGAACTCACTACAATGAGGGACGACGTGACAGAGAACAAAGGGAAATGCAGACAATATACTGTATACACAGGGAATGACGAGGGATAACAGGAGAGAGCTGGAGAAAACAGGGGGACAGAAACACAATAATGAAACCACAGGAGGTGAAACTCAACATGACACACAGGAAACAGGAGGCTAGGAAAATAAAACAGGAAGTGCAAACTAAACATGGAAGGAAGAGACATGACCAAAATACAGAGGACTTGACAAAGAGGGAAGCAGGCACACTAAGGGGAGAAATAAACAGGCACTGGAACACAGGGACGTGGGGTACAAGGAGAGCAAAGGAAACAGGAATACTAACAACTATAACTAAGAACAGGACTCAAAACATAATGAGGTGAAACTCAAAACCCATAGGGAACTCAGAATCAATGATAACAAAACTCAAGAACCAAAACACAAAACACTAGGCAGAGCCCAGGACCATGACAGTTGGCTTATCTGTACAGTATACAAAATGTGATTACACCTCTGTGTAACATCACTTCAATGCAAAATGAAAACAGCTCAAAATTTTATTACTTCAAAATTAAACCCCAGGCTGTTTGTACTTTTGAAGAATCAAATCTATAGCATTCCAAAAGACTATTGAAAATACAGTCATGTGGAATGTGAGAATGGGTTCCTGTTGGTGTCATTGGGTTTTCTCTAATGTTCATTATTGCACACTGACATACATGCAGAAAATCCCTGAAGAATGAAGCTAGTGAACACACCGAGAGCAAACCTAATACATGTTATCATAGTGTGGTATTCTTGCTACATCTTGAAGTAGCTGCTTTAAATCTTTTCAAGTGTAAACCTGTTAATTTGGGGAAGAAATGTGTGTGAGATGCGGGTGCAGTGCAGATAGCAAAACTAGTGTATACTGCAGAGACTGTGGCTGCTAACCTGGAGCATTTATACAGTTCATTACAGCATGAACTTTTGTTTTCTCCCTCCTGTAGTTTGTCTTTTATCCTCGTCTCCCTATGCTCCTTTTCTCTCTTCTCTTTCCCCCTCACCACCCAACCAGTTCTAGCACATGGCCGCCCCTCCCTGAGATTCCCTGACTCTGAGAAGGTTTCTTTTAAAAGGGAGTGCTTCCTTCCCACTGCCTCAAAGCGCTTGTTCATAGGTGATTGCTGGATCACTGAATATTTTACCTCATTTACTTACTCATTTATTAAGTGAAGCCATGACAGCATGCCTCAGTGTGTTGATGCCTGATTCACCCACTCATCCACACACATTGTAAATAGCTATAGGTGAAGTGTCTCAATAAAAATAATTTTTCACGTATGGATAGAAAAGACATTAATTAAACCACCAACTCCACAATTAGTTGACAACATGCTGCACCACTCTACCACCTGAGCCACTCAAAGTTGTCAAACATCAGTTTTAAAAATTCTTCTATATGTCCTGATATAGGATCCTGACCCTAGAGATGAGATATTTTTTCCTTCAGACTGTTTTGCTAGTACCACTACAGTCCTTGGTTCTTTTTAAGCCTCTAATTGTCATATTTTAACAACCTCAATTCATAACGACTGATCAAAGTTGGTTGTTTGACTCATGTTATTGACAACCATGTCTGAGTGCTATGGTGCATTTTATATGTTTTTAATCTAGGAGAGAAGGGCAAGATCAAATGAAAGCCTAGTCTTCCCAATCATTAGTTACTGTAAAACAACAAAAACTGGCTTAAAACAAGACCCACATGTAGGTGGTGTGTTTTTTGTTTTGTTTTGTTTTGTTTTTTTCTGAAATAGATGGTCTCTGTGATTCATCTCATTCATGCTTACAAACTATTACAGCACAGAAAACAGTAAGAAATACTCCCTTGGAAATGACTCATTATGTCATCCTGTAATTGCAGCTTGCTGTTTGCATCATGTTCCCGTATACTGTGTTGGCAGAGCACAGCGAAGCTTCTCTCACATCATGATTTGAATTTTACTTATTTTACTCCTTAGGAATACAAGTAGTGCTCATGGTGAAATTATTGTGGTAATTGTACCAATAAATGTATGTATTTATATCTATTTTTTTATTTTAAAAAACCCTATATTACACGCATACCCATGCAATAGAAGAGTTGTGGATAATGAGAGTTCCTGAGCATAAATTAATAAGAAAGCCACTTAATTTAATGGTGCATAATTAATAACAAAACAGTTAACTTAATGGTGTTTTGGATTTCATGATAATTTGTTATTATTCATTGGGCAAGATGTTGGGAGTTGAAAATTAATGTTTCACCCTCATGAACACAACACAATTTGAGAGTGATCACTTGATAAAAAACCCCCACAGTATAGTCACGTTTTTTTTCAACAAGAAGAAGCCTTCAGATCACGTGCACACTTATTTACTTTTTATCTTCCTCACAGTTGGTGTTGAGATTGCAGTAGAGCTACAGTTCAAATAACCTGGAGATGATCACATTTGCATATACAGCACAGTTAAGCTCATAAGCTAAAAAGTGCACTCAAAGCTTTGCCTGTGAATTGCTGTATGCTGTGTTTTTTCCCCCATTTAAATGCATATCACTGAGCAAGACCGCATTAAGCATTCAAAGATTTAAAGTTTCACAGGAACTGGCTGGGTGACAGCTGAAGGAACTGCCATCAATCGAGGTCCATCTTGGTGTTGCAGCAAATGAAAATTTCTGATCTGATTAACATCAAAGGCACAATTAAGAGATAAGAGCAAAGAAACCAGACATAATGGGAATGCAAAACACCGAAGCAAAAACAATTTGTAAGCAAGTACCTCCACTCCTAGGGTAATGGACTCATGGCTTAGTACCAGATTTAAGGACTAAATTACATATAATTACAATTTTATTTTGTAAATTTGCATTCGTCTGCGGGTTTAAAGGTGAAGGACATTGTCTTTCAGCGCTGAGTGCTGAAACACAGTGTAGAGTGTAACCATTCAATTTGTCCTTGCGTTCTCCGTGTGTGTATCACAGTGATGTAGCGAGTCCTGTTCAAGGGTGAGGGCACGGTGAACAAAACAGGCTCACCTATAGGGATTTCCTTTTGTTGGTTTCAATATTGTCAGAAATTATAATGAAATAGCAACTGGGCTGAATTTTTAATAAGAACAAAACTACATACAGAGGATCTGAACCACAAACGTATTATAATTAATCCTGAGGTTAACATCAAAGTCCATAGTATATTTTTTTTTGGCAGCACGTCCAGTAGTTGAGAAGTTTCAGTTAAAAAAAAAAAGAAAAATAAAATAAAAAGTCTTCCCATTTTGTAGCTCTGCATTTAGGAGGTGTTCCTCAGGGGATCGCCAGTGTCAGCAGGAGTCCTCATCAAAAGACCATGAACATAACTCTATTCTAAATTCCAAATGTCTTCAGTAGCTGTATGGATTATTCAGTTCAAGATCAAAGTGTGGACTTACTGACAACTTATCAAAATTGCTGAGTGGTCATACATTTCCCTATTATACATCCCTACAGCATCATCCATGCATTAAAGGTTTGTGGTTTTTCAAATACATCTAAGTGAACTTTAAATGACTTCAAGTGGCAAGCAGGAAGATGAGACTAGCTCTTGAGTAGATACACTGTATGTGAATCTGTGCATCACATTTGTGAAAGAATTATTAAAACACAGACAGCTGTGTTGGTGTAAATTTCTATTCCTAGCTTTCTAAGAGTTGTTTATAAGTTGCCAATACAGTAAGTCTCTCAAGATTATGTTAGTGTTTTGAGTTCTATGGTAAAGTTTTACTGGGAGCTTTAGGAGGATACTGTATGCAATTACTTCACTCTTTGCATTTTTGCTATTCTTGGTTGTAAATGTGACGTTAAATTACTTAAAAATGTAAGTACTGTATACTTGATGTGGTATGTTTACATTTTAAGCAGCACTTTAACTAGAGGGTTAAATATAGTTTACACTGATAATGTGTACTTCTTAAACTATAACTGCCAGGATTCAGCCACAGTTGAATAACAAAAAAATATTACTCAGTGCACAACTTGCACATTTGTTCTTCAGTTTTTTTTTGTTTTTTTGGATGGCGTTATATAAATGTGGTGAGACCACTTTTTTCTCATGTAATAATAACCTTTCATTTATTATAAAATGCTTATCAAGGAGTAGAGAGATTAAAACATGTACAGCTATCTCTTTTTGGAAGTTTATTCTTCCACAGAGAGTTCATTATACCTCCTCCTATATCTACTCTGACCTCCAGATAAGGGAACACAGACCACTCACACATTTTATAGAACATTTCCTTGAGGCCTCCACAGTGGGGGTGGGGTGGGGGGTGTCATCATTAAGGCTCCACAGGGCCTGACCCTTTTACATGCATACAATCGCTTTCGATGTGGACTTTTCCTGAGGAAAGCACTGAGAGCACATGTGCAAGGGACGACAGGTAGAACAGAAAAACTGTGTGCACGGTCTGCTGACCACAGAGGCAAACAGGTGGAAATAAACTGTTCAGTGACTTTAGTGCTCTATGTTGATAGTGTTCTACATGACACAACATATATCTAGACCCGCTACACACATACATTCCTCAATGGAATAAGGAGATGTCATCCTAAGGAGTAAAACAGCACAGAAATCTTCAAAGAGCAGCCAGAGCTTTGAAGGTGTCACCGGTAGCTTCAAAGAGCAACACATATCTCCCAATGGGCTGGGACATCATAAGTGTGTAATGAGAGGTGCTGTGGGGGTTTCTTGAGACAGCCCATCTAACTCTCACCTATATAATTTTACCAAAGCTTTCTGTGTAGTGAACTGATGAGAGATTCTTGATACATGAGGAGATGAACGGTGGGTTTTCTGATTGTATCAACCTTCAAAAAAAAAAAAAAGGCTTCACTGTTGGTAAGCCTGAGTATAAGGTAAAGAGCAAGGTAAAAAGATCCCCTATGAGATTTCCAACTTCAAAGTTCCCACCAGAGAGACGGCGAGTAAATGCTCTGAGCTTTGAACAATAGCCAGTGGCTGACACATGAAATATTCTGCTTAATACACAAAGAGGGCACTAGCCATAGTAGAGCCAATAAAAAGTGCCGCTAGTGGTTCCATTCCCAGTATTTAATGTTATTCAAACAGCTGCTGCAATAGACACTTTTATCCCTCTGCGCAGAAAAGTATGAAGACCAGAACTTCTGTGAAATTTCTGCTCCAAAACCTTTTCTGATGCATCATGAACTTGTGAATTCCTGGTAGCCACAGAGACAAATTGGAGGCTGCAGCAGGTGGCACAGCCATTCTTGACATCATAGAAGTGCATTTTGCTCAATCAAGAAGAGTAAATAAAACCACAAAAGGAGAGGGGAGATACTGTTTATTTTTCTCTTTTTATAAAGCTGAGAGATGCATTTCACAAAGCCACAACATTATTTATTTATAGGTGGCAAACTGACAGATAGATGTAACACAATGTGGAAATAATCCTTTGATGGTTATATCAGTTGCACATAGGGTCTGTAAACAATTCATTTTTGTAGTTTTGCACTTTGTAGTTGTCAAGAAAGAGACATTCAAAGGGTTTCTGGAGGAAAAATAAAAAACAAACAAAAGGTGTTAAGGAACTATTCTTATATCAAGCCCGGCCTTTCATAATGAAAGAAGGCATTGTTAAGGAAGCTTTAAAAAAGTCTCTCTGTGCTTTGAATAAAGTTCAGTCTGTGTCCATGCTAAGATTATGCTAATAACAACCCTTACTTTTCATGTAATCCTTTTTTTCTTTCATATTTTCTCAGCCCCCCCCCTTGCCTTAACTTCTGAATATGCATGAGACTTCATGCAGGTAAATGTGCTTGACAAGTTCTTGAGGTGAATGACATTTTGAGTTCTTTAACACTATCCTAATGTGAGAATGTGAAAATGTGATTGTACACACTGAGAAATGAGCCATGCCTAATTGTCAGGTGGTTATCGAAGTGTTGGTGATGTCTTATCCAATCTGTGTGCTTATGATTAGCAGATTGTTAGAGCAGTGAAAATGATGATGGCAATAAAATTGAGATGATTTATTCTGATAAGTAAACAAGTTAGCGAAGAAAAAGCTCACAAAATTTTCTCACGAAAGCTACAAATGAGTTGGTGAGAAGGATGATTCTCCACAATGAGAAATATTCAAATAAATCTAATTCTTGAAAGATTTTTCTCAACAGAAACAATACGCAGATGATGTAATGTTGTTTGTCATTTTTAACCTCTGATCACATTTTGTGGGATGCTTACACAGAACATGAAATAAATTTAATTTGTGAGTGGCTGTCAATTCTCTTACTTGCAAGTAAAATATAAGAAGCATTCAGGTGAACAGAAATGATCTTTCTCTAAACTACAGTTTTTGAAAAAATAAAAGCACTATTTTTTTTAAGTTCCTCTATATTTTTTTCATTCCAAGTTCTGGATTAGAAGAGAAACAATGGAAAAGGCAACAGCTATTATGTGAAAATAAAGATAAAGAAAGAAAGAAAAAGAAAAGAAATTGCCCCTTAAACCTAATAATTGGTTCTACCACCCTTGGCAGCAAAAAACACTTTAAAGTGTTTGCCATAACTGGCAATGAGTCTTTCACATTGCTGAGGAGGAATTTTGGTTAATTCTTCTTTTCAGAAATGTTTTAATTCAGCCACATTGGAGGGTTCTGAACGTGAGCAGCCTGTTTAAGATCATGCCACTTGGATTTATATCCAAGTACATTTTGACTAGGCCACTCCAAGCCTTTTTGTTGTTCTTTTTGGGGTTTTTTTTTTTACCCATTCAGAGGTGAACTTGCTGATGGGCTTTATTCTCCTCCTACCTAACCCAAGTGAACTTGAGCTTTAGGGCATGAACTGATGGCCAAATAAAGAGAAGAATTCATGGTTCCATTAATTACATTAAGTTGTCCAGGTCCTGAAGCAGCAAAGAAGCCCCAGATCATCACACTACCACCACTATGTTTGATTGTTAGTATGATTGTTAGTATAATTTGTCAAAATTATATGAAATTAATATTTATCGAGCATCATGTAGCTCAGAAGAATAGTAGATTTCTTCAGGATCAGTCATCATTCAGTCATCAAGATCCATCATTATTTCTGCTACACATTTGTGGAACTTATCTCACTTCTTTTTTCCTCTTACCATCCAGATCCCTGCACAAAGTCCTGAACATCGAACAAGAACAATGATATTTAATATGGAACCCTCGCAGATGCAATATCGCAGAGCAGTCATTACTATCCTCATCTCACCTCACGTCAGTTCAACTCTGAGATTGATAGAAAACCCTCAGGCAGACTTAGATTACAAGGGCACCATCCTGTCCAATCCCCAAACTAATATCACATTTTAATTCGACATGTTTGACAATGTGAGAGCCACGTTAGTCCAAGGAAGACACATACAAGCCAGTCCAATAACGTTTCCATGTGGATAATTAATAACTTAGCTGCTGTTAAGGGCTAGTGAGTGTGGCTGTACATGAGTTACAAAATTAGAAAACGAAATTTAACAAGCTCTGTGTGAAAGTGGGATGATGTAATGCTGGGTATGAAATATGCAATACTTCACCTAAAATGGTTTTATATGTTAGATTTAAGAAGCAAATACACGGTGCAGATATGGATTTTTGCTAAGGAAATGCACACAGCATTTTCCTTTTCTCCTAGGCATCCTGTCATAATAATAACTTCTGATAAACAGCAGCTAAACTAGCTAAAATAGGATTCTGTGTCACAAATGATTGTTGTCATGGGACAGTACAATGCATAAACAACTACTTTCCTTTTGATGAGTTCAGTCTGTTACTGAACTAATTTTAAGAGCTTTGGCGAGCCGTTCTGTAAGGATATACTGAGTGAATAAAGAGAGTAAAGGAGGAATGAAATAGATTTCCATCAGTCTCTCACTTGACCTTCCTGCTCTTCACATTTCAAAAAGACACGTACATATTGACTGACATGCTGTCAACTCTGGCAGAGGGTCAGTGATTTTAAAAATGCCATCCCCACCTTTTGAGACAAAATGTAGGTCAAAGTAAAACCAGGATGCCCTTACATAGGCTATTTACCTTGCCATGAATATGTAGACACAAAGAGTTGGTATTAATTATATAAAAACACAGTACAAATAAAGCAACAGAAACATCTAACTCTTGTAAATATAACTTGAAAAAAAAACCCACTACCAAATATGTCATTATGTATTATATAAATACAAGTCATATACTGGTGTTAGGGAATCGGGAGGACCCTCGTAATATCCTCCAGATTTCCTAACACCTCTGAGGTCAAAAAAGACCCCACTTGGTTTGACTCTTTTTTGACCCTATATTACAACAGATGTTACTAAATTCAATAAAAATGCAAAATTCAGTCAAATTGCTTCAAATTGATTCTAATCATAAAGCGCATAGTATCAAACAACCCTTTTATTTTCAGATCATTTGAGGAATTCAAAACATAATTTGATAGCAATAGATTTCATTTGGGGGTTAAAAAAGACCCCAGGACATTGCGAGGGTTAAGAAACTTTTGAAAACTCACCTGTTCAGAAAGGCCTTTAATCTTTATTTATTTACTTATTTATTTATTTTTTGTTTTTGTTTATTTACACTCTTTGTACAGCATCCTTTGGTTTCTTGAAAGGCGCTATATAAATTAAGTATTTTTTATTATTAGCAGACTAAAACAGTGAATGGTGACTCGTTGCTGTCCGTCTGGTAGTTTGCTTTTCCAGCAATTTCAATGATGCATAAAGACAATAGGCATAAGTGTTCTGGAACCATGTAGTTACGTAACACTCATCCTGCTATGTGAAGATTTGTGAATGCAAGTACAAGTGCTTGATTCCTTTTTTCTTCCTTACACAGTGGGCATTCTTGTATGCACACTTTAGTTTCTGACACACAGCCTCAGATGACCTGCCGACTACAAAGTGTAAGGAACATATTTTAGCTCAAACCAGTTGGAGCTAGGGATGTTCATGACTAGTCAACTAATAGTCGCTATTGACTGATAGTTGTGGAACTGACTATTGTCACTGGCCAGTTCCAGACGTACAAGTCGGTTAGCCTAATTGTTAAGATTTTAATTGATGCCCAGGTAAATGTTTGTCCTAAATGTTACGCAGCCATCTGCCACCAGATAGAACTGCAGCCCTGACATTGCCATAGAAAATCGCCATAACTCTGTTAATCTTGGCCTGATATTTTTATTAGGTCTAATATTGTTAGTCATTTTTGAAGTTTTAGAACGTAACCAGAAACACACCTCCCGAGAAACACCAACATTTCCTTACGTGCATTTCTGGCCACTTTCCCCAAGTTTGTACAAAGAAGCAAAAGAACTAGAGGGACAAATGTGTTTGCACCTTAAAAAAAACTGATCACAGCAAAGAGTAGAACCCAGGAGGGGAAAGAGGCCCAGCATTTTATGTTTCTGTTGGCTGCCACCGCCTGTAAAACACTGGGACACGACCACAAGGTAATTGATACATGCAATGCACCTGCACGAGCACGAATGCAACAACAACATCGGCCACTTACGTAGGTTGTGTCGTAGCTCTACAAAACCGCAGCACTGAAGTGTAAGTCAGGGGTATGCTGGAGGAGGGGAGAGGGAGGTCTGGGCTTCACTGTTCGGGATGCGGCCCCGCGACCCAGCCCCCGATAAGCGGAAGAACATGGATGGATGGATGTTTGTATTGTACTGTTATCATTTTAGATTTTAACTTTTATTGAGATGCGTGTCATGAATTGTACAGCAACGAGCATCATTCATAATGCGCAACACAATGGGCCACACTTTAAAGTTACAATTTATTCTTTTTTTTTGGATGTTCATTTCTCATATTTCAGTGATGCCTAAACATCGTTTGCAGTAACGATCTTTCAAATATTTAACATCAGTTGATTTTAAGTTGTTTTTCTTTATTGTTTGGAGTATAACATGCACTATGACATATGACGTGCGGTGCCACACAGTTAAGCTGCATTTAAAGTGCAACTCATTATAGAAGAATACCATAAATGGTTTCAAATGCCTTTGTTTAGACAGTTTTTGACATTCTGCATTATGCAGTCTTAAACTGTAACTTGATATCTAAGTGTTTCTTAGTTTTAGACTAGTCAATTAGTCTAGTTTTTTCCACTTGTTTAGTCGACTAAGAAATTAGTCGCCAGAAACATCCCTAGTTGGAACCATGGAAATATCATGCAGAGATCAAAAGACTGAAGATCGGTGGCTGTTGATAGCGAACAGAACATGAAGCAAGTGGAAAACCTCTGATCTGTTGTTTGGAAAGCATCTTCAGTGCACATCAAAATGCAGGACTTCTCCATCACAATAGAGGAAAATTCAGAAATCCAGCTCTTACCCACATGCCACTGTGTCACAAAGTGAATTAAAGAAAGTACAATCAATTGCGTATCTTGAGTATAAACTTACAACAAGTACAGCTCAGTCAAATATGATACGTCAGTATAGAGTTGCACTACTTGCTTTGCACACTCCTGCCTGCAGAGATTTATTTTTAATTCCAGAGCACTTATTTCAAAATTCATGACTTGGCAAGAATATATACAGGAGGGAAATAAAAGATACTTGAGGTCTATATTTAACCGATAATAAAATCTGGCCCATGCACCGACACCAATAAAAGGACACAATTATGTGTCTATTCTTGGTGCATGGATCTGGCATGTGTCTCTCACAATTCCAAAGCAAACTGAGCATGGATTAAAGTATGCCTAAGATGAGGATGTACTCAGTAAATGTTGCAGATGGTGTACACATAGCTACTATTTTTTTTCCTGAGAGCATGCTGTGGACCTTAAGGATTACTTCAAACTGTCAGCTGTTAGTATGCACGTAGACTGTTTTTTTATAACAGTGGTTAAGAGATTTATTTTAACTAACCACTGCAGAAGTGATACCTTCAAAGGACACTAAGACTTTTCATATAATAAGAAAATATACAGATTTGTTGGCTTAGACCTGATCAAGGAGTCTGTGCCTAAAAAAAAAAAAAAAAGACCGCATCTGATGTCAATTTCGCAATCATCCCATTCAAAGTTATCATCTTCTGTAGTGATGCACTGCTACCAGTCTATCTATAATACACTATATGATTTCCACTGTTTAAAATTTACAGTGAGTAGGTGGGGACGAGGAATTGTGTTGGTGCTGGCAACATACACAATAATTTAAAAAAGTGTGACCAGGCTTGTTGTCATAATGAAATGGCTACAAATAATCATCTGACCACTGGAGTACAATCCATGGAGCTACAATTCAGAGTGCACCCATGTGGATGTCAAAGATCTGATCTTATGTTCTGCACCTTAGATATTGCAGGCATTCCATGACAGTGACTGCTTTTTGTTATTTGACTTGTAGATACAGTCCCAGCTTTTGTGATGACCGTTATGGTTGTGTTGTAGGACGGGAATAACAAAAGTAAGTGCTTAGAAGCCTTAATCCACTTTTTAAATGTTTAATGACAGAAACATTGCATCACAGAGACATGTTAAGCCAAACAATTCCTAATCATTAAGGAGAGTTTGTGTAATTTGTGTAAAATTTGCAGATGTGTAATGGCATTTTTTGGTAACTCCTCAGATAAATACAATGGTCATGCTTTAACCTGCTGATTGGCTTACTTAATGATTTCTTCAGTAGTGTAATACTATTACACAGCTGAGTTGGGAAACATTTCATGAGTGACTAGGATTTAAACTGGGCCTTAATATCACCCATGGTTACAACTAATCATGTGTCACATGCAACAAATGCATACAACAAACAAGCAAACAAACAAACAAAAAAAACAAACTATTTTTTATACTTCTTTTGTCTCCATTAAATGAACTTCTGGAAAAAAATTTAAAAAATGTGGTTTCAATGTATTTCTTAAAATATATCTTCATTATTATCTTATCTTGTCTCTTGACACCTTCGCTCAACATCAGATAGCCCTCTTTGATTAGCTAACAAATTCAAGGGTAAAAACAGGTGCTAGTAGCAACGGTAAACTTCTTGTTGTGCACACATTCTTAATTGTATATAAAACAGATAATATATGCGTCATGCCTGCATCAGAGCAGAACCACAAAGAGAAAAAAAAAAAAAATATATATATATATATATATATATATATATATATATATATATATAAATGACTTTTTTTTGTATTTTTTATCGTTAGTGTTACAAATCGGTGCTTAAAAAAGAGACACGTCTACTTTTTGTACATGTTTTTCCTCTTGGATCGGGCTGAAAGGCCAACACTTGTCCAACATCCAATGAGAAGAAGTGAAAAGAGAGACATCCTGTTTGCAAACCTGGTAGAAACCTGGTGGGGAAGGTGATAAGGCTGTTTACCAATGTTGAGCCCAACGAGAGTATTTACATAAGCCCAGAGGCACATGAAAGCTGGCCAGCTGTGCCTGCGCTGTGGTGCTTGCTGTGTCTTTCTGGCTTGAGAAAGACGGTAATATGGTATGACTCTCCAGTATAATCTCACCTGCTGAATGGTACACAGTACAAACAACCCCCTGTGACCAATGGGTCTGGTTCGTGGGGTTTCCAAAGAGGTGAATTAGGAAATACTTTGTGCAACAGGAAGAGTGCCCAGATTGCTTTATGTGTGGAAAATTTTCTTTGGAATATCAACACATATGCAGAAAAAGCGACTTGTTATTCCAGAAGTGTTTACTTTTGTCAAAAATAAAAAGATGATCCAAATTATGCCTCCTGAAGAGGCAGATATTTTACCAAAATCCTTTAAAGATACAACATGCTTTGCAAATGATATGATCAAATCTATACAAGACTTCCATCACTATCACATCACTTACTTGATCTTCTGCTCACTGTATCCTGAAATCAGAATATATTTTTCAGTAGATGTGTTTGAGAAGAGGCTCCAAATCAAGAGCACACTTATTCAGAATGAGTTGTCATTTGCCATTGTTTTATAGTGTAATTATGTGATGTATTTTCTATGTACAGTCCAGCCTAACCAGAAAGTGAAGACTAGTAGATGTTTTAAGCAACCGGTGTAAGCAATGTAGGCAATGCAAGTAACCTCTTGCATTCGGGTGAATACCTGGAAGAAAAATGTCCATTGTTATAATCACCATTCATGCTTTTGGCTTAGGTGAAAGCAGGAGAAGCCTCACAACTGTGGTAATGTTGTGAAAAGGTGTATCTTAATCAAATTATTATTTTTTCCTGAATCTAATCAATTATATTTAGTGCTTAAATCTAAACAAGCCTGCTTTTTGAGCATGGAAGAAAGCCTGACTAACAGGAGAGAACCTATACAGAGCTGGGGGTGGGGGTGTACAAACTCCATGCAGAAAGATGCCAGTTGACCACTGCTCCACCCCACTCCATTCTCTCACAGTGGCCAACAACACATATTTAAAATAAATACATTTTTAAAAAGTATATTGATAAGAATGGTCCCATGTAGGATGCAAACCTCACTCCCCTAGGTGAAAGTCCTGTTTTGAACTTAAACTGTCAATAGACTGTTGCTTTAACTAGCATTATGTTGATAAATGTTGATTGCAAAATGTCAGTGATATATGATGATGAAGCCATTAGCATTTAGATTGGTTTTTCTATAAGCCTATAAGTCTATATGCAATTCAATGTGTAAACAAAAACCAAATCTCCTGGGAATATGAAATATTGATTGTGTAAGTGAAACGGGAATACAGAAAGATTTTTTTTTCTTTCCTGCTAGCTGTTGCTTTTTGCCTTGTGGCTAAAATAGTGGATGGTGGAACAACTGGAGTAACTCTGGAAAGTGTAACAGCCAAATAAAAAGGCAAAGAAGGCACATGGGGAGACTGATCAAAAGTAAAACAAGAGTGAAACTTGGATGGGCAGCACTCAGCGGGGAGGACTTATTGTTTCCATTGGATCAACAAATCCTGCTTACTTGTTGGCCTAATGCAAACATGGGTTTCAGAATGGAAAACAATTTGGGGAAGTTGTTTATTACAGTTATTAGCCTGAAAGAAGTGGGTATTTTAAAATAGAAAACAAAGAATGCCCTATAGCCATTTGTTAAAGTGGCCTTATCTGCTTTTTAAATCTGCAATTACTGGAAAAAACTAATTTAAATATGAGGACTGTTGTCTATAATATGTACCTGGTAGCTCACCTGCCTGCACCAGAAAAAAGATAGAAGGAATAAATCACATTAGACAGCACTGGGCGACAGAACATCAGTGTAATGTGTACATTTCTTTAAGCCTCTTTAGTGCATTATTGTTTTTATGATGCCTCCCACATTAGCCAAAGACCCTGGTGCTGGCTTGTGTTGGTAACCCACTCACCCATAAAGTGTCAATTATTCCATCAGCAATTTAGACTTCGACTAACCTATTTCCATCACTGCATTGATTAACAATCTCTGGCAGGTCA
The DNA here is from genome assembly GCA_024447675.2 of Pterophyllum scalare. Classification (NCBI taxonomy): domain Eukaryota; kingdom Metazoa; phylum Chordata; class Actinopteri; order Cichliformes; family Cichlidae; genus Pterophyllum; species Pterophyllum scalare. The sequence continues at coordinate 33,861 of JAMQGT020013247.1, forward strand.
ATTATAATGATTTTCAGTCTTCTATATACTGAAACTGTTTTTTCAGTGTAATTTCTCTATGTGACACTGTAAATATGATTTAATACTATAGATGTCTCCTGTAGTCTTATTAACTCAGAAATCAATGAACTAGAAAATACTAAGCTACATTTGTTAAACTGATTATCCAGAAGGCACTTGATGTATAATAGCTGTCTCCCTGCAGTTATTCTGATTTTAGTTTAAACAATGCTACAATTAGATTCTGTTCTAGTTTCACATTGCACTTATCATCAAAATAAGACTTTTTGCAACTGTAATGCTTTTCAATTTAGAAAACATACATATATGTCAGTAAAGGAGCAATAAAAAAAAAATCCCTGTCAAGTTACAAATACATCTTTTTAAATGCTTCAGTGGGATAGTGAGTAATGTTTTTTTTATTGCCAGCAAATGCTTCAAAATACAGGAAACCGCTCTGAATCCTCTTAACGAGTATTGTTTGTAGTCTATGCCTAAAATATATTCTTCCATAAAACAGAACTCTGTTGTTGCCTGTAAACTTTTAAACATTCATCAATAAGCTACATTAATCTACTAAGTAACATATTCCTTCATTTTTGCCTAGGTTTAGGCACCAAAACTGCTTTGTTAGTTGCCTTGAATTAAAAGAGACAACTTTTTGACATTTGCATGCACAAATCTTTTTCCAGGAATCAAAATGAAGAGTTTCAGTGCTCCTGTAAGGCAGACTGTTAAACTGTCAATACACTGTTGGCCACAGATTTATAAAGAAACCTGTGAAGAAGTATGGAAATATTTACATTTTCTGGCTATTTTCCTTTCTTTTCGAATTTTTAAAACAATTTTAACATTGTTCAAATCTCTTGAGCCACCCTTCATTTCTTTGTATTTTACTTCCAATGAGCTAGACTTTCCTGTAAATTTTAATGTGCTCTTGACCACTGTAATCAGAGATGCATCTCGCCCGTCAGTTGCGCCATCTACTGTTTACTGAGACCTCATCAGAAAAGGTCTCATTGGAAGCGTGGCTGTTCAGAAGCCATTCTTTTAGTTTTCTTCCTTCATTTAACCAAGTAAACACATTGAGATTAAAATCTATTTTTCAAGAGTGACCTGGCCAAGACGACAGCAACACAGTTTCCTGAGTTAAACACAAAAGCAGCAGAAAGTAAGTAGGATAAAATTAACCAAGAAATTTTAAATAGAAGAACAGCATAACAATTAAATCATAACAAACCTCTGCAATTTATTGCAGTAATGTACGACTTATTTAACAGTTCCTTAAACTCATTCACAGAGACCAATTCCTGAAGTCTAAGACTCTTTTGCAGTTCATCCCATGGATGCGGAGCAGCATATCTAAACACTCTCTTGCCTTTCTCTGCCCTAATCCTTGGTACAGTTAATAACAAATGATCCTGATGCCTCAACAAGGGAGAACCTGAGGACTGAAAATAAGACCCAGAACACACTTATAAGTAAAAATACACCAGTGCTTGAGTCTACGAATATGTAGGGAGGGCCACTCAACACACTCAAAAACCAAACAGCCATGTGTAAGAGCTGTAGAATTTGTAATAAAACTCAATTCTCCATGAAGCACGGTGTCCAGGGCATGAAGACTCTTAGAAGAAGCACGCATATACAAAACATCACCATAATCAAGCACAGCAAGAAATCTTGCAACTCATTACTGTGCAAATCTCTGGATTGCCAAAAGTAGTCACTGACTCCGGCTCCGAGTAGCAAACTCCGTGTGCAGCCTGTTAACTTGATCCAAAACAAAGATGCATCAACAAAGATTGGCCCAGAAACGCCAGAGAGGAAGCAACCATAACGCAACTAGAGGATTCAAGTATAAGAAGCCACACAATCCAAAGTGTTGGCATATTATTAAGGAAATCAAACAGGGAGAAAAGACTGAGGTGGACTGAAGTGGACTGAAAAATCAGTGGCAGCAGGTCTTACAGAGTGATTAATCCAAATTTGAAAATTTTGCTTCAAATCATCGTCATTATTTCTGGAGGAGGTTAGGAGGTACAACAGTGAGTGGCTGTAGCCATCTGCTAATCATGGTAGATGCTCTCTCGTGGTTTGGGGCTGCATTTCAGCCAGTGGCATTGGGGATCTTGTCAAAACTGATGGACTTGTCAATGCAGAAATGTAATGTCAGAATTTGGCACACTGTGTGATTCAATTCAATTCAATTCAATTCAGTTTTATTTATATAGCGCCAAATCACAACAAATGTCGCCTCGAGGTGTGACACAATCTGAAAAGCATCTGACTGGCAGCAGCTTCATTTTTCAGCACGACAATGATGCCAAATACACTGCCAACACAGTGTGGCTAGGAAAACACACCGTGGAACACTATCAGTTGTGGATTGGCCTCCCCAGAAACTGGTCGTCAACATCACAGAAGCAGTGTGAAACCATCTCGACAAAAAACAGAACAGAAGGCAGCCGACATCCAAAGAAAAGCTTTGGATTTGATACCAAATATTGACTTACAAACTCTGTTTTTTGTCAAGCTCAATGCTGTCCACATTTCTTCTAGTCCAGTCATCTTTCTGCCCACCTTCCTTGAGCCAATCAGGCTTCACTCAGCGTGCTTTAAAAATCACTGCTTATCTGTCATTCTCCCAACCCAGCTCCTCCCCTTCACCACCCAAGAGCTCCTTCCAAGCCTCCATCTTAGTCTCCACCACCATCAGCATCTAGACTCCAGGATGTCCTACCTAATTCCTATCTCTACTGGGATTCCCTTCAGCTTCAATTGGTCATCAAATTCTAACGGGCAAATCAGCTATTTGTATTTTCAATAAATCTTGTTCAATTACTCCTAATGATCTTTACTTATTGAACTGCATTCCATTTATGTTTGCACGTTTTAATAAATTGATGCCCCTACTCCCCTGTTTCTTAGCAAAATATGAAGATATGAGGGGTGGCTCAAGGCTTTTGCACGGTTCTGTATTTCAAGATAGACTTTTGTCACATTTATAGAGTGCACACATTTTCGTGGCGCACCTGTGAGGGCAGGTTATGTTCAGCTGAGGTTTTGATTTTCCCTTTCCCAATAAACTGTAGTCTGCTGTCATGATAGTCACAGGCCCCCAGTGGCTGCCTGCTGTGTGGGTCAGCAAAATCGTTAACAATAGTTGCAGCACTGCCTCTGTAGGAGGTTGAAACTTCCCACTGACAGAACACCAGTGGCTTTCTCCTAACTAAATATGTGAGCTCCATTTCACGACTAAATAATTACACTCATTATCTTCCCTGCTATCCGAGACATCGAGGCTCTGGATTTAAAGCATGTAGGATACAGAATAATGCCTAATTTAATGCTAGAGTAAAGCCAAGTTCTCATGTCTTTGCCAGAAATAAGTTATTTGTTGATATAATATGACTGTAGTACAATTTTTAATAAAAAAATATATTGACTTATGTCATTCACAATTTTCATCACAATTTCCAATCAAATGACCAGTGGAGAATATGAAGCTGGCAAAAGGACTGAAGTAAAGCAATAAATGTTACTTTCTGTCATTATCCATGTTACTTTAGTTAATGCCCAACAGCCTCGGGGCCAGAAACAAGCACTCTGCCACAGGAAGAGCACTATGGAGTTATACTCTGCACATTGTTATCAGGGAGGTGAGGGTCCTCCCCATTTGTGAATGAAGACAGAGTCAGGATCCCTAGTCTGTCTCTTAGGATGTTGGTAGGATTGTCCTGCACTGCCTTGTCACCTTTCACTTTTCTATGTCTCCTTTCTTATTTTTCTATTCATGTTCCAGCTGTTTTTTTTTCCTCCATGTATCCCTGATTCATTGCTTACTGTGCTTTATAACTTCATTTGTGTTGTGCTATAAATGTATCCTCATCTGAAACAGTTATGTAACTACAGAGCTGCCCTTGAGATCAATAGACTGTATCTCACCGCTCCTCTTTCCATTCATCAGGCTTTAACTATCTTTCTATTGTATTGACAAGTATCAAAAACAGCGCTTACTGGATCTTATGGAAACAAACCAGCGTCATTTATTATTTAGAAGGGATATCTACAAAAAAAAATCTGACAGTATACTTTTACATATCGGGTAAATTATGGAGACCAGAGTATCAAAACAATGAAAACTTGAGGTAAACTTGAGTGAGACAGAGCAGTTAGTCACTGAGGGGACCAGTGTATCCATCTGCATTCTATGGCACAGTTCTGTACAGAAATATTTGGGTGTCACTGTCTCACTCTTGACCCCCACCAGAAAAATCACACACCTTGGCAGTTCTGTGAGCTCTAATCTGGCCAAAAGGCAAATAAATAAACTTTTGGGGCATAAATATTGGGTAAATTCCAGGTTACTGACACTGCTGGCAGGTTATCAAGTTTTGTTTGTCTCTGTTATCCATGATATACACTGGCAGATCGGTTAACTTGTTTCACTCAGTGTTGACTATCCCTGCTTGATTATTCCTAACATGTGGTTTAAATTCAGAAATAAGCCATGTGCAACAGAATTTCTTCATTAACTGTTTGCTAAGCCCTCAACCCCTCAGATGCTGATACTATTTATACATTAAGGTAAACTGTATACTACACTGCTAAAAATAAAAACAAAATACAAAAAAAAAAAAATACAAATAAAGGAACACTGGAAACAGATCAGATCCCAATGGGGAAAAAAACTCATGTTGGATATCTATACTGGATAATGTGTTAAATGAAAGGATGCCAAATTAAAATTATCCACCTTGAGAGGGCTGAATAAAAAGACACCCCAAAAAATCAAAGTGAAAAAAATGATGTGGCAGGCTAGTCCAATTTTCTGACATTTCATTCCTCCCTCAGTGTTGAAGCGATGTTTGGGGAGAGCTGCAGATGGTAACAATGGAGAGTTTAGCTGTGCTAGCATACCTGCTAACATTTCCGATATTCAACATTTGCTCTGAATGACTTTTGCGTGCCTCACAGTTTGAGAACCACTGTCCTGATGGTGTCCTGGGGGATCTCCTCCCAGATCTGGACCAGGGCATCACTGAGCTCCTGCTAGCACTGGCTGGACCAAAACATAAAGTCCCAGAGGAGTTTTATTGAATCTGGGTCAGGCGAGCATGGGGGCCAGTCACTGGTAACAGTTCTGGTACGCAGTACCATTTTAAAATAGAATCTTTATTTAAGAGGTTTTAAAAGTATTAGATAGAAAACCTTTTTTTTTTGTTTCTTTTCATCACTGTTTTATACTTGTATATAAAATTTTAAATTTTGAAAATTAAAAAAAAATTTAAGTTGCTTGTTCTATTTCTAAAATTTTACACGAGCTTTCTCCACCTTCATTGGGTGAGCGCATCATGTTAAAAATCAAATATTAGTGGAAGATTAACCAGAGCCTCTACTAGTGGTGATGGTGCAATACCTTTTAGACATCAGCATTTAGTAAACAGGTGTTATCAGTTAAGGGCGGTGAGATTTGGAATAATATTCCAGCTGTAACAAGAGAATGGACTACCTTTAACAGATTTCAAACTCAGCTTACACAATGGCTAAAGAGGAATCAGATTTGTGATCAATAATTTTATTTTAATGTGTTGTAATTAATGATCTGTGGTTTATATTTGTTCTTTTGTGGGTTTTCACGTGCAATTTAATGCTTTTGTTGTTTAGAGCATATTGCTGTCTATTTTCTGACTGTGTTTTGTTATTTCTTCTTTTTTTCCCACCTTGTTTCTGTCTGACCTGCCAAGGACTAGAGATGAAAAGCAGCCTTTTGGATAATTCTGGCATGTTTAAATTGAGATGTTCATTAATATGTCCTGTCCCTTTTAATTATAATTTTAAAAAAATAGTCAGGGAATACACATTTTTACCTAGTGACTGGAGGTTGCCAGGGGATCACTGACCAGTCTCTAGAGTGCATACAACAAATTCCAAGCTCACCCAAAGGCGTCTTCCAAATGTTGTTAGAATGATGCTGCAGTTACCATTTATAGCAGCTTGTCTTCTCATGTTTGTGCGTGCCTTGCTGACGCGGTTTGGAGACTGTAACAAGTCAAGCGAAAAACCTGCAGAAGCCAGGTTCATAAAAATGCTGGCTGAATGCAGAGCCAATAATATCAGGTTGATCTTGCTAAACCTGGTGTATCGTGAATTTCACACGATGAAAGTGTGGCGACCTGAACAATTAGCTAAAAGCTATCTTTTGTTGGTGGTTAAGAATATCTTTTATTTTTACTGAAATTGATGTGAAATATACTGTTTGTCAGGTTGGTAAACCCAAAGGAATCCTGTTGTAGAGTAATTATTTTACTATACATCACTGCACAAACAAAAATACACTAATAGTATTTCAGGAATGGTCTGTCATTAGTAATGGTAACACTGTAATATTTTTCCACAATAACTGTAGCGGGAACATTTGATGCAGCACACTCCTAGCTACATCGTATCATGCTAAAATAATAGACGTGTTCTCCCCAGCATTCACATCGGCAGAGCCATGTAGAGAACATGAAATGCTAATGCAGTGTTGCTGTACTGTGGGGCAGCTCCATACTTTAACCCAGTCATTATGGCACACTGTTACTTCAAAGTTAACTTTCTAAAAACCAATAAAGAGCTAATTCTGAGTTAGTACCATCCCACCCCCTACTGTATTAATGTTTCAATCATGAACAGGCTTTTTTCTGAACCTATAACTAGATGAGGAACCAGGAGAAGAAAATAAACAAACCAAGTTAGCTAATGGTTTGCTCCAGGGGCCTTGAAAGTACTGAAAGTAAGTTACTTACAGACTTCAGCCAAAAGTCTGTAAGCAACACTTTTGTTCTTCAAGTGTTTTGCTTTTTAGAATGGATCTTCATCTTAACAGAATCCAACATGCTTCAACATGACCTGTTTTCTCTTGTTTGGTTGGCCCGCAGCTTCCGTAATGTAAGAGAATCTTCAACGCACCACTGTTTCCATTTTAATAAATATTTTGCTTAATTTTGTTGCTGTGCTGAAAACACCTGTGCTCTCTCTCTCTCTCTCGTTGCATCTTATAGACAAACACTGCTGTCATATTAATTATGATTGGAGCATTGTTGTTCAGGCTATGTATCAAGCAGGGTTAAATGACAAACCCTGAAAGAAATCCATGTCATTTTCCAAAAAATGGTCCAAGTGCAGGGTCAGGCAATGATTCATGATTTTCAATGAGGCACTTAATGTATGTCCATCTATATTATATATTCAGTATATAGGACACTCTCTAATCAATGTTGCTTTGCTCCCCAAAAGCAATTCATAATTACTCTGGTTCTGTGATGACAGTCACAGTCTGTTTGTATTAGGATTGATACTGTGCCTAGAGCTTCACATGACTGACTAAGCAGCTCCTGAATGAATGAACAGTCGCATAACGTTTTTTGCTGTTCTAAGAGAATAAGAACAATAGTGAAGTGAATGAAAGCCCTGTGAGACGGCTACTCCTGTGATCAGAGAGCTGTTAGTACAATGTTAGGTATTGATTCTGTCAGTCACAGTTAACTATGCTTAATCAACATACAATAGCTCATGGAAATAAAGCTTTTTGCTTTCAGTCCTTTTACTCCACATATTTAGACATATGTCTTTTAGTTTTGGTGGATTGGATTGGTGCCTGTCTGAGAGGTGAGGACAGTCATGCACCTCTATTCTCTGCTCTCCATTTTGCCATGTGACACATAGACTGCCTCGTTCTTTTTGTTAAAGGATGTAGAATACCTTTGCTGGAAGTTAGGCAGGCTCCTTTTGTATGCCTATATTGAATGTGACATATTTGGAAAGGCTCTTTTCACAAGCTTTTTGTAAACCCACAACCAACATCTTAGAACCATCGTTTAAAAAAAAACAAAAAAAAAACAAAGCCTGATCCCATTGTCAGCGCTGCTCCATTGTCATCTACATGCACGATTTTCCTTCCTCTTTTTTCCCCATATCTATTCATTTCCTAATTATCCTGTCTGTCCTGCCTCCCCTGCCATTCACTACTGTTCTCTGTGAAGCATAACTGGTGGCACTCTCTTATCCCCTATTCCATTGGGAGCAAGGTAAAGCAACAAAGCAAAGTGTGGAGGACGCTGTGTTTCTCTCTGTGTGCTCATTCGTTCACATTTAATCAGCCACAATGTCAGTGACCATCATTCCCAATTTCCTCAGTCATTGGGCTGACAGCACAGGGATAGTAAAGCCGAAGCTTCATGCATGCTGATAAAAATATTACAAGCCAGCAATGTATTACAGTCTCTCATGTCATAGTTATGCAGTTGTGCTATTGCACTGTAATAAAAAAAAATTATTATTTGTGTGCAGGGTGCAGTTAATGGGGAAAAAAAATTCCAAGGCAACACATAGGTGTATGAGGATTGGATTTTGTAGAGCCATACTTGTCCACAATGTCCACATAATGAGTCTGTTAACTGTTGTTGTTGACATTGCTTCTGTCGGAGGTTTCTTCCTGTTAAAAGGACTGTCATGCTATTGTTGAGGTTTCTTTCTAATATTGTAGGGTCTTAATCTTATAATATAAAGACTGTTGCTCTGAATTGGCACTATATACATGAAATTGATTTGAATTAAAGCCCACACCTTTTTGGTCAATATTTTGTTCTCTTTATTTCAGTCTTTGCTGTCATTTAATAATTTTTGTTGGATTGATTTTTTTGTTGTTGTTGTTTGTTTGTTTGGTTGTTCCTATTTTTGCTAAGACAGAAATTCATGCTGTCCATAAGATGAACCAGACTTAGTCCATCATTTGTCATTTTCGGAAGTGCCATGAGTCCTATTGAAGCAATCAACACAAGATTTTGGACAGATGTTCATTATCCTTTAACCTTTTGTCCAGCACCTCCGTGAAATTTGAACAAACTCTTTAATAGAATGTCTTCTTTAACTTTGATGCACATTTAGGCTTTTCTCATTCTGGCAAAACTACACATTCTGCACCATTATCAAGTCACATTTTCAGATTTTTTTCTAATTCTTTGATTCCTGAACATATACAGTGAAAGCTACAGGTATTCCATCATCACAGCTGTACAGTATGAGCACTGCCATGTGGACATTAGTATTTAGCCCAATGCACACATCTAATATGCCTGTCAGGGTCGTCTGTCCTCCTGGCCGGCCTGTCCTTTCTCTCTCGCTCTCCACCCTTTTGCTCTCTCTTTTTGTCCTCTGTGTGTGCATGTGTGCATGGAGATTCTGCTTTGTGTTCCAGAGGTGGGGTATGTGAAAGGTCTCCACCCTTTAATCAAGCACCTGCAGTCTTGCACGTAATTACTCACCTGTTTGCTGTTGTGCTGATGAAGATCCTGACTATAAGGGACTGGGGCTTCTCCCATATCAATGCCAGATCGTTGCACTGCAAGTGGTAACGCAAGCTCGGCTCCTCTAAAACCTGCTCATTGCTTGGATTATTGTGTTCTCGGCTGCTTACCTGTTCTCTCCCCTCCAGCTGCCGACACAGAGTGTGAGACTGCAAACTCACTCGCAGAAGAGAGAGAGATGAGTGGAGACTGTTACCTCTGTTGCAAAAAAGATCCTGCTCTAAAAGACTGTTGTGTTTTACAATAAAGACTTGTTTAACCTTACCACTGTGCTCCGCACATGTCCAGGTTCTCATGGCGCTTAAAAATGCCAGTACCACCACTCCCATGTGTAACGGCCCACATTATTATTTTAAATTGTAATCTGCAATTGGACTCCAGTTATTTTTATGTCCAGTCTTTTAGTTTTCACTTGTGTTAAGTCAGCAAATCACTCACCTCATTGTGTTTATACCTTTTGCTATTTGCCTACTTGCTGCCTACTTGTCTTTGCACTCACTACAGCTGAATATTAAAACTTTTTCCTTGTATTTTCTGCATTTAATCATGTATAATCATTATTTGTACCTGACCAGTGAATTATTTTACTCTACTGTAAGTTCTTGTGCTTCACGCAATTTAAAATTTGAGACAGTTTTGGAGTTTGGCTTTTTGCCTTCTGTCTGCCTGCCTGTTCTTTTTTTCTTTTTTTAATTTATCTAAATATAGCACAAAAAGCAAGTAAATTTGTGTTTGGTTGATTATTTCTTTGTTGTAACAATGATACTTGCCATTAAATCTTATACCACTGGAAAGTCTGTTTATTCCCCCTTAAATGGAGCCACATTTGTAAGGAAAATTTGTGGGTTGAGCAGCAGAGCTGAGTATGTGGGTTGCATCCATGAAAAACTTTCCAAATCTTCTCTGCCAATGCCAAAACACTCGGTAACCAACCCAGGAGCATGACAACTCAACTCTGCAGCTCAACCCAAAAATGTATTTTCCTTACAAATGCAGCACCATTTAAGGGGGAATAAACTTTCCGATGGTATAAGATTTAATGCCAAGCAGCATTACAACAAAGAAATGATCAACCAAGCACAAATTTCTTTACTTTTTGTGCTGTGTTTAGTTGTTTGTCCGCACTTCTCGGCCCTTCCTGAGTACCTAGTCTTCACACCATAGTGGATTCTTTTTCAAATTCCATCTAATTTGGACAAATATGTGTCAGTTGTCACCCAACAAGCAGTTTTGTGCTCATTCCAGTAGCGAGTGTCCAATAGTGTTATTATGTTCTAAATATTTTTAAATACACCCACAGTTAAAATCTGATTCTGTGGTAATGTTTCCGATAGGGCAAGCTTCACGGGAAATGTAATGTCTACAGTAATGACTTAACATAATAAAAAGCATCACCTATAAAGATGCATGCTGATTTTGAAGCAATATTTTCAAATCACAAGTGAAAATAACCCAATATTTGAATGTATCATCAGTCTTCAATGTTCATTAAAATACTAATAGGAGCGTAAGAGGATATTCATCACATGCTTCATTTTCTGATTCAGTGTCAGCATTGTTAGACAGCCAGTATGTGAACGAGTGTTCATTATCAGGGAGCGGCCCGTCCTATAATAATCACATAGGCATTCCTGCTGGTTGGAATTGCTAATGGAGTTTCAGGTGCCTGATTTACAGCTCTTCCTCTCTATGATAAAGCCTTCCCCTAATGTTATGCTATTGTGGTCTCTTGGGATTGTATTAAGCGCTGAGAATGTCAAATGGCAATGCGAATGCCCATAACTAAAGCTAATTACCAAGGCCATTTATTGCTACGAGATGTGTGCCTGTGTGCGTGTGCTGAATATGGAACCTTGACATCCACATCAAATGTTATCAGCCCATTAAATGGCCATTATCAGATGTAACCACTCCAATACATATAGGTTGTATGTGACCTATTGTATCTACTAGTAGGCCAAACAGTGTGCTTTAATTCATTGTGATTATTCATGAACAGGAAGCAAACCAGGTTATAGAGACAGCATCACTTTTAAGTGGATGTAAACTCTTATGTGGACTTATAAATCTGTGGGAGTGGAAACACTGCTCTACCATCTTTACCATCAAATGAAGTGATAATGGGCTACTGAACCTACAAGTTGAGCAGAAAGCCATTGTTTGGCCATATGTGTGGAAGTGATAATAGCTGATAATAACCATTTCATATGCTGATTACATTACATTACATACATCGAACAGGTGACCTTGGGTTAAAATGCAGTTTCTGTTTTTGTGAACATGCCTTTTTGTTTTCACTCAGAGAAAGAGACTTATTGAAAAAGGTGGCATGACTGGAGCAAGATGACCCCACTCACTGTCTTCTGCTCTTGTGGAAAACTCAGCTGAATTAGGGTCATGCCGAGCAAAGCACACCACTCTAAGTCTAACCTACAAAAAGTAAAATGGTCATGTCAAGGATACTTAGTACACACTTTTTTTTTTCTAATATTGCTATGTATGAGAGGCAAACAACCTGATATTGACGTGGTGTGGCATAACTTTCTCCCTGACTGCTCCCCCTTGACCATCAATCACCAAGATGGCCCATTCATCAAGTGGCCCCGCTGGTCCGGCCCCCTTGTGACACAAAAACGTTTTTCCAATTTAAAATCTGATATTGATGGAGCACTACGTTGTGCTGCAGCCTCTTTGAGCTTTGCTACAGCCAATATTCTTATCCATATCCTCACTCACAAGCCTTGGTGATAATTTAAAACATGCCATTTCCATATGCAACATACAGTGCAAAAGACAAAGTAAGAAATAGCCTGTTTTTGTTGAATGACATGGGTCTGGTTTTCCATGCTTTGTGGTATTACTGTGCTTAAACCTTACACAAGTTGGCCTTGTGAGTATACTGCATCCATGTTCTAAAAATGGGAGCTAGCTCTTTATTTTTGGAAATGTTCGATTTTGTATATATATATATATATATATATATATGTGTGTGTGTGTGTATATATATATACACACACACACACACACACACACACACACACACATATATATATGTATGTATATGTATATATTCAATTCAATTAAATTTTATTTATATAGCGCCAAATCACAACAAACAGTCGCTTTTAGGCGCTTTTTACTGTGGGTAAAGACCCTACAATAACACAGAGAAAACCCAACAATCAAAATGACCCCCTATGAGCAAGCAATCACTGGTTATGTTTCATATTTGAAAAAAAATGTATCTAAAACAATGTAAAATATTTTCAATTTTCTAACAATGCAGTATATGGAGCATTAAAAACTTTTACCAGCATCCACCTAAGTTGTACTTACATAAGATTACATCATAATAATCCATCATAAAACCTTCATGGACAGTTTATTTGTGTGTGTGTGTGTGTGTGTGTGTGTGTGTGTGTGTGTGTGTGTGTGTGTGTGTATAAGTGTTTTTAAATGAAATACTAGTATTTTTATAATGAGATGTCACAGTTTTAACTTTAGTAAATTGTCTGAATTGTTCTCCACTTCACTTTTATCAGAACTGAGGTAGAAGTTAATGCCTTGCTGTACATCAGCACAAATCTCACCTTGAATTTGTGTTGCTTAAGCTCTGTTCAGAAAAAAAAAAAAACTCATTCTCTTGGTTTCCTTTGAATCGTAGCTGTCAGTAAATCAACAATAGTTTCTGTGTCATTCCTTTAAAATCACTCAAAGATAGGTGCCTGGTGTTGATTGTGTTTGACAAGCGCATCCAACAAATATTATAGGCAAACCAAAGATCAGCATTACAAATCTCTCAGCTCTCTCAGTCTTCTCGGCTCTCACAGACACTCGTTCCTCTTTGCATGATGACATCAAAGTAAAGAGCACTCTGTTGAGATCAAACAAGCTAGGAAATCAGTGAAGCAAAGAAGGAAGTGTTCTGATGTATCTATTGACAAGAGCTTATGAGAGTAACAGTTATACTGGCATGCTGAATAGCCTCTGTGGTTTTGGTGTACTGGACACACCTAGTAACTACACTGGCTTGGGGTAAACAAACGTATGGACACTTTTTACGGCTGGGATCAGTTTACAATCCCTCCTTGACAGGTCTTTATTTTAGTGAACTCTGCAGATTTAGCATTCCGCTCCTATGACACTGTCTGATTTGAAATGGACATTTCATGCTGGTCTGTTTCTTTTCACACATTTTTTTTCCTCTCATGAAAACCTAATCACGCGCCCTCAATGCAACTCGACAGCTGACAGTTCTGTCAGAACTTCAGGTGTGTTACGCAGCCTCAGGCCTCAAGCAGCAATGAGGTCAGGTAAGCTCACTTCGTCTTCATTTCTCTTTTTTTATGTTGTCAACCTCAGAATCATCGGGCCCAAATGTGACTCGCTCAAGTAACAAAAGTCTTCATATAACTTTTGTCACAAATGTTGCCCAAGAATTTTTCCAGTGTCACTCTACGAACTCAGAAGAAATACAGCCATGCTTTAGCCATCCTGGGTTAAACAAGAACTCAGGAATAATAGCACTGTCCTCAGGACTCCCCTTTTTTTAAGGGCCTCAGGAATGTATGGTATTCTACCTGGTATTCTTCTGATACCTCATTAGCCCTTCTTTCTGTGTGCGTGTGTGTGTGCCTGCGTACATTTTTGCGTACGTTTGATCTTCACCAGTACCAGTATCCCTTCAGAAGCAGCAAAATGCATCTCAATGAAATCGAGCAAGTGTTAAGCGAACAATGAAATAAGAATAAAGAAACAAAAACCAGGCAGTGTGGTCATTTATATTGTGATGACATTCCCACTCTTATCAAAGTCAGCAGAATCATTAAGAGGAGTCCAAACATCATAACACAGAGTGATGAGAACCCACATGAGCCCAGAAACCCCAATTGGCCACAACCTACCTCAAAGACTAAGAAGCAGTGGACACTTGCGTGCTTAGCCCTCATCAAGACCCAACAGAGGCCAGACAGCACATCCCAGTCCCGCCCAGTCAGCACAGGCACCCAGAAAGACTGTCCAGACTTCGCTGACATCCTAAGACGGTGAGAAAAATTAAACAGGAGGTGAAATTTATTTTGTAGTAAGATATTATAAGTCTGTGCAAATCTGTGTTTAACTGTTAAGTTTATGGGCTGGAGTCTGCTGATGGTGACAACCGTAAATTAACATGCAACAGCTGTCTCATTCAACTGGAGCTAATGTGGGTGTTCAGTTGCGCCACATCAGACATGTTCATTCATTAAGAAACAGTGCTTTGAAGCCTCACATGATGACTCCAAAATACCCCTTTTTCAATCTTATGTGAGTCATGTCTATAAACACATTAATGTTCTACACCTGTGGTCATTCGACATTTCAGGTTTTTTTTCTTTTTTTTTTTTTTACATGAAGTATGTAAACGCTAGTGAAACACCATGCTACACATAGTTTTCACTGGTTGAAAAGGCCAAAGCAGCACAGTTTTAAGAGGGGGGCTTCAGGGTTGGACTAAGGCCAAGCCCTAAGATCTTCTTTGTAAAGCCTCCCATTGGACAGCAGCCTTAATGGACAGGCAACATTCCACTTCTAAGTGGTTTGACATCTTGCTGCCATAAATAAACGCTAACAGGGATGCTCTATTAGGCTAAACAAGGCTCTGTGTGTCCCTCCAAAGCCAGGAAGTGCCCTCCTAATGGTTCACTAATGCCTTTATTGGATTACTCCAACATCTCCTATTCCAGTGTGTCACAACTACAGCATTCTGGTGGATTTGATGGAATGGAGATAGCCGGGGTAGGATTGATATCACACAGGCCCAAGACATCTGCAATTAAGCATATTTCCAGCTCAAGATTATAGATGTCCGATTACAAAATTAATTTTTCAGCAACAGACATTGTGGCTCTTTTCTACAGTCAGAGCTGGTTTCATAATACACTTCAGTTTTTCAACTTGTCAACAAGTGGCCATAAGATCAACATTGTATGCTTTGTACGCCTCACTGGGTGCATCGAAAAACAAGTTTCCAAATCACTTAAAGTCAAACTGTACTCATAGCTGATTCTGAAAGAATTAAATTAAAAACAGCATATACAACAAAGGCTGGAACACTGTAGCTCTCATCTGCAAAATATTATTGCCTAATATAACATTGATTTTAGCTAAATCCACACACTGGTGCATTTGCAGAGATAAAAGTCTGTTATAATTTCCCCATTATTTACACTGCCCTGGAGGTTGCAAATTCTAACCTGCAGACTGCAGAAGCAATTACTGTGCAAATAACGCAGGTGGTGCAACAGAGCACTTAAGAAAATGGTTTTTCCATTAGACAGACACTTTGGTCTCTATTAGGACCTGGGCTTGGGTGTCACCCCCTTTGATGTGTGTTAATGTGTGCATGCATTTTTGTCCATACATGTGGGATTTTGCATGTGTGCTTGCTAATTCTGACTGCGCTTTTAGTGGCCTTTGTTCTGGTGTTTAAATAATGCAGAGGTCTTGGACAACTTTTAGAGGCAGGGTTGCTGATGACAAAATAGAAATGTGTCCTAAAAATTAGGTACAATACTGTTTCCAACTGGTTTTGATCAACACGAATGCTGATGCGCGCACACACACACACACACACACACACACACACACACACACACACACACACACACACACACACACACACACACACTAAACTGTTCTCATCTTGCATGCTTAATGCCCTGGTAATGGATCTTTTGCACAACCAGTTGAATAGGCCTCTCACACCCAGAGGAGTTTGTTAGTGGTGCTAAGAATAATGCTGATGGGGGCAGTTGCCTGGAGCATATGCTCATCTCCCCACATAAATCTACTTTTACTAAGTACAGCTATCATTCACTCACCTCATCATTTCACCAATCAACTGCTTATGTTGTGCTGGGGTGTATATCACCTTCAACAAGAGAACTTTTCTTTCTCCAATAACAGAGCCTTAATTCTCCACGGGTCTTTAGAGCCACTTGATCAGCAGATGTTTGTGTGCTTGCTGACCTTATTTTCTCAAGCCTAAATAAGATGAAGCTCTTTCACGAGGTTGTACCTCATCCAAAAGCTAAAATCACAACTATTAACAAACCTGGTTTGTGGAACATAGCGTAGCTGCATTAATGCTTACATCATTGGCACTTGATTCCAAAGCTATTACCAAATTAGAAGTAATTTAAGTTAATTTTAATTTTATGTGGTATTGCATGCTAACAGCATCCTCCGATCGGTTCTACAGTTTTGACTGCTGCTCCCTGCAGAGCACAAATTAGAATGTACTTCTGCATGGCCAGTGATAATGGAGCTGTCCATTCTGACTGGTGCAGGCTGTGTAAATCATAGATGTTATGCTTTACTCTAGCATGCACTTTGGAAAATGGATTGTGTTTTTTGTGACCCAAGGCCATAGGCCTGCCTCATTTTGAAGTAATAGCAGGCAGTGTGAGTATTTGACTTTTCCCCTTGTAGTCTGAGAAAATAGGAAGGTGAAGGCTGTCTGAGATACTCAACAATAATGGATACATTATGTAACCACTAGACCTTTTAAGTGCAGGCAGAGCCTTCTAACTTTCTCTGCAGGTTGAGTGGATAAACGAGGACCACCTGTGCTCACATAGCTATAGCTACTATGCATAACCTTTGCAAGTAAGTGTTTGTCCACAGCTGTGCAAGCAGCTCTGTAAGGTTGTACTTTGTAACTTTCCAATATTTATAACTGGGGTTGGTTTAATTTTTGCAGTAGTTTGTCTACAGTATTTGATAATAAACCAAAGTATTTGGACAAGCATAAATTGTTAGCTGACAATAGTACTGGTTAGATGATAGGTCAGGGGTTTTAAAGCTTTGGAAATTTTCCTCTGGGGACCTTGAGTCTGCCAAACTTCGCAGCAAGCCCATTTGCCAAAAACAATAAATAAATTCAAGCATATAGTGTTATGTGAGAAAAAGGGAGGGTTATCAAAAGCATCCGAATCTAGTTTCAAGTCACTCTGAACATTGTGGCAAATTTTGTTGTACAAACAAGGACAGATCAAGATGTTTTACACTGCACCAAAAACCAACCTTACTCCAGTGAAAATGAAATAAGAATAAAGTATATAACTTGGTTATACTCAATACTAACCAAATCAAAATCCTAGACTCTAGAGCAAGAGTGGAGAAGCAGAGAAACCTAGGTCTTTGAAGTCCACTGTGAAATTTGCACCGCCTGTGATGATTTGGGGTGCCATGTGGTGGTTGGTCCAATGTGTTTTTATCAAGTCAAATGTTAGAGCACTTCATGCTTCCATCTGCTGACAAGTTTTATGGAGGTACCAATTTCCTTTTCCAGTAGGACTTCCTCCCCTGCCCGCAGTGTGAAAACTGCTACCAAATGGTTTGCTGACCATATTTTATTTTGGTGTTTACCAGCTTCCCCGATCTGAACCTCACAGAGAACCCGTGGGGTATTGTCAAGAGGAAGATAAAATCCACCCGACCCAAAAATGCAGACGACATGAAGGCTGCTGTCAAAGCAACCTGGGTTTCAGTTACACCTCAGCAGGACCACAAGCTGATCTCATCTTGATGCCATACTGCACTGATGCAGTAAATTGTGTTAAAGGAGCTCCAACCAAGTACAGAACGCACGAACTAACATACTTTTTAGACATTTTGGACATTTCTGCATTGTATCCCTATTTTTGGATTGATATTTTAAGACACTGCATTTCTGATTTTCAGGAGGCACAGCCATCAAAATTAAAACAAAACAAACACAAAGGACTCGAAGTATTTCATTTTCATGTAATGAATATAGAATATACAGAAGTAGACAAAAGTGGGTGTGTCCAAACTTTTGACTGGTACTGTATTAAATGCACTAGTATAGTAAATCTATTGTTGCCTTCATCTGGCTACAAAGAGTAAAAAATGAACCGGTTGATCCTTTATTGCATTATCAATTTATTCAATAGTCACATTAGTTGACTATAATGTAACATTTGGCAATTAGAAGATTTGAATGTGTGATTATCTATACTAAAAATTCCTGCTCCAGTTGTGCTATATCCCCCAACTACACACATTTAAACTCACTGCAAACAAAATATTATAAAATACCAACACCATTGTTAGCTCTGTTAGCTAATTTTCAGGAGTAGAGTGAACTACTTCTGATTGTGAGTCTGCACAAGGGAAACAAGGCAAAAACGGCTAGTGTCAAAGTATCTGGTACCCGGAGGTCTTCTGCAGACTTTTGGGGAAAGGTGTCCTAAATAACTGACAGTAGACTGATGGATTTACAAAGGAGCTGGGCCTATTATTGGACACAAGGTGACTTCTGCAGCGCTGTTTTCTCAGTCCTCTTCACAGGCATATTGTCATATCTGGTTCATGTGCTGGAGTGAAGAGACGAAACCTTTGAGGCATCTATTCCTAAATGACTCAAGTAAAAGATTGGCATTGAAGCTGCTGGAAAAAAGAACAATCCAAAGAAATTAACTAGAGAGAAGAGTTTATTAAGAATACCTAACTCACTGAGCTGATATTGTGGCACTTGAGCACTGTTCTCAAGGGCTTATATGAATAACAAAAAGGTCTCTTTTTAAACTGCCCATTGCATTGAATCTGAATACTAATAAAAATATATAAGATTTGACAGTCTTGTTATTCTTAAAAAAATAGCTGCCAACAGTTTGTTATAATAAGAACTTTTCAGAGAGAAAGATTCTGAATGTATCCAGATAGGAAAGTCTAATTATGAAAGGTTGTTAAAGCAGATTAACTTACTGTTCAGTAGATACAAAACAGTAAATCTTCCTAACCTTAATATACTGTGCAGAAACACTGAACCATGTTTTTTTCTAACCATCCTATGAGTTTTTTTTGTCACGATTGTATAATCGTTAATCCATAGGCAGTAACTCTCACAGAGTGCATTCCTTTTACTGTATGTGTGGTAAATATCCATCATCATTTCACAGTGTCTAAATTTTCCCATTTTATTTGCTCTAATCCCTCACAGCAGGTCAAGAGAGGAGAGAGGAGCAGA
Source organism: Pterophyllum scalare (assembly GCA_024447675.2). Lineage (NCBI taxonomy): Eukaryota > Metazoa > Chordata > Actinopteri > Cichliformes > Cichlidae > Pterophyllum > Pterophyllum scalare. The sequence goes on from JAMQGT020013247.1 coordinate 53,247, forward strand.
GGGAGAGTTGAGGGAGAATAATGCCATTTCAGGATAGGCCTTATTTAATTTACTGCAGGTCGATAGAGGTTCTCCAATTGCCTCTCCCAGATTAATAAGTAACCCACACGCGCTGTCCATCACTGTCCATCTCCCATTAGGCCTCTGAAATGGGGGCCCAAATTGCCTGGCAAGGTTGACTCTGATGGAAAACGCACTCTCTCCATCCATTGCTCTCCCCTACTTTTCTCTTTTTGCTATCAGGTTTCATTTTTAAGATGCAATCGCTGAAGAACAACATCAATGTATTAAAAACACACAATCTCTCATAAATCCCCTGTGATAGTGAAGTTTATGAAGTTTTAATTCACAGTTAGCTGTCTTTTTTTTTCCACTTTCACCTTCTTTTTTTCTTTTTTTTGGTCATTTCTTCAGTTTTGTACAGAAATCTACAGAGGATTGAGAGAATCTGCTAGCTCCTGAAAATATTATTTATTGTAAAGCGTCTCTGAGAGTGCTAGTGAGGAAGAAGCACTGCTTCAGTATTGTGTTGCAACTCTCCTCTACAATTTCGCAATGCACTTATGAGGGAGTGATTGGTCTCCTTGATGGTAAATGTTGCTTTTCTTGGCAGCCCTTGTAAATTGAAGTGAAAATATTTCAGAAACCTTTCATAGACAAAGACAAAAATGAGACAATTCTGGGACAACTGAGTTAAATGTGTTAATCTACATGTTTTGTTTCATCAACTGTGACAGAATGTTTTTTGTGTACTTTTTCAGAAGCTATCATCTTTATGATTTAGGTCTAGTTTAGATTAGATAGCTAAATAACCAGCGGGTCAGACTTGTGATCATAGCTGAGGTGAGGAAATACTTGTCAAAAATAGGTAGAGAGTGGACCTAAGTGCAGGATGTGGAGGCAGGTTGAAAAGAGAGCGTTTTATTGGCCGATGCACAAGAAGTACTAAGGACACTAGCAGAAGACACAGAATGAAAATAAAACTTGTCTCGGGGTTTACTTTACCAATAATGGGCTAATGCTGGCAGAATGTCTTTAAAAATGATGTTTATTGTTTTAATGTTACATGTAATTGACTCTATAGATTTATATTATGCTGCTTTTTTGTACATGTTAATGTATAATATTTGACGGACTTAGGTTGCATCCTTTTGATTTAAGATGTCAGAGTCACTGGTACCAATTTATCTTTAAGTGTCGTCACCCTCATCATTTTGTTTGCACTATAGATAAGAGTAAATGATTTCTAACCTATATCTTATATATTTATTACAGTGAAAGGGTGGCTTTGGAAGGGAATGTTCAGTAGAATTTCATAGCTAAAGTCAAACTTTTACACCTCCACTGCTCCACCCGTCTATATAATCAGATTTTTTTTGCACCCAGAAGAGTCATCACCTGCTGGCCATTAGGTTTAAGGCAGGTACACAACGGCTTACTTGCAAATCTTAAAGTCAACAAGTTCTCTCTGTTAGTGGTCTCTTTTAGGGTTATACACCATGCTTTCAATTTTCTTGTGGCCAGGACAGAAAAAAACAAAAAAATCAAGGAATAAAGTCCCCTTTGCTAGGAATCTCATAGATACTTGTCAGGTGAAGCAAAAGGATTTAGATATGCTCCAAAGACTAAAGAACCCCTAGCCACAGTGCCATTTTCTAAGAGAAATTACAGTAGGCAGTGACATTCATACACATTGATCTGTTGTCTCAAACATAAAAGGCTGGAGCTGGTAAGGTTTGCAGTATGAGTTACCATGGTGATGTACCCTGGTAAGAAACACCTTTGTGATACTAAAACCCAGGGTTTAACCTGAAGGTACCTCACTAAGCCCCACAAAAGCAGGATGTGGTGCGGGCCTTATGACTTTGAAAAAGAACCAAAAGCTGCTTGCCTTTCTTTCACATCATCATTATAATCAACACAAAGGACAAACCTATCATATGAATGGATTGGCAAAGATAAAGTTTAGCAGTTCAAAATATTTTTATTTATTTATTTATTGCTTCTTTATAAGTAGCCATTGAGAGCATTTTTAATATGTAATATGTAGACATTTTCACACTCACATTCACACAGCCTATGACAGATGAGATAGGCTCCAGGGGTCATCAGGAAAGCTGGAGCTTATCTAGGGTAAAAGGCAGGGTATACCAGATTCATTGGTCTGGAACCTCTTGGACAAGAGGAGCAGTACACCTTGGACATGTCGCCAGTCTATCACAAGGCTAACACAGACATACTGACAATCATCGATGCTATGCTCACAGTCAAGCCTATGGTCAACTTTGAATTTGAATTATGAGAGGGAGCCAGATTACTGGCAGAGAACAAAAAAGGCACAGGTACAACATGCAAACTACAAAACAACTACACAGAATCTGAAACCCTCTTGCTGTGAGGCAGCAGTACTAACCACTGTATCACCATGTCACCTAATTGCAAACTAATTGATACCAAATGATTCACCATCAGCAGATTCTTGAGTGAATAATCTCTGATACTTATATCTGCTAGGTAGTCCTGGATCAGGAGTCATTAGGGAAGTATTTATGGATGACACATTAGCTGTCATATTGCTCTGGATGCTTAATTTCTCAATCATTCTTTACTAAATATGCAAATGTTGGTGCACCATACCATAGTTTTAGAGCTGAAAAGAACTGACACCAAACATTTTGCAGCTATGTTCATAAAAATCCAGATAAACATTTAATACTTTAAGATATTACATTTGTATTCCATGCCTCTGAGCCAGTAGATAGTTATCAGTTGAATTTATGTTTCAACACTACACAATATTTTGTAGCTTGTACTAGATAATCCAGCAGAGACTGAGGCTTTGGATCTCAGCAGTGATATCTTCCCAGATCAGCTGAGTTGAATGAATATGTTTCCTTCAGAGTCATAAAGATTGATAAAGATAGATAGGCTGAAGAACAAGATAAAAACAAACAAACAAACAAACAACAGAGGTGGTACAAAAGATGTTCCTTTTATATAAAGACTGTCCTGACCAGGAAACAACAGCACTGGTCATTTGTTGGGTTAAAATTATCTTGACAAGTGACCTTGTTCATTTGTGCAGTAGTGGCTGTTCAGTAGCACAGGAATTGGAGTAATACTGCAGAAACAGAAACAGATACCGCAGAAGGCAAGGTTGACCCTAATAAACACTTTGGTTCAATCTTCTGTAACCTCTCAAATCTGGCAAGCTAAATATTCAAATGCAAGTTCAAAGCCTTTTCTTTAACTGAAGATTACTTAAAAAAATTGATTTTTGGTGTCTTTTTGCAGAGTGTTGGTGGCAGCTTAATAAAACAATCTTTTTGAAACTCAAACTACTTTAGTCACTGACAATAAACCCACCAGAAGAGGTCACTGACAAATTGTTAATCTCCTATTCGTCGAGTAGCACATGTTGTCTCTTTGAAAAACAAAAGTTTTGAGGATTTTTTTTTTTTTTTTTTTGGAATAAAGAAAATACCTCTAAATTTTTCTGCACTTTAGCATTTCAGCATTATCCAATAATGGTTGTGCTTTGGTGATCCGTCTGTTTTTAACTGAAAAATATGTAAGTGGCTTTCATCAGAGAAATGCAAACAACCTTGAGGCAGAAATAAAGTTGAGGGTTTTTGGCACAATTTTCTTCTTAGTGCTGTTTACCAAATCCAGCAAGAATATACCACACTTGTATTTCTTTTGTATGTTTATGTATTATTTATACATCTATTTTATCAACCTATTATTGTTTCTCTGCACGCATTTTGCATTTTGTAATAAAAAATGGCCATTTTTTTTCCAAATCTAGAAAAACAAATACTTGCAATTCATGGTACAAATAACTGCACTCGTGAATTGCATTAACATCTGTTGTTCTTGGCATCATCATTATGCAGAGATTTCCAATGTTTGCTCCTCAGTCATAAATAAAAGAGGCAACAATGTGGGGGATTTCTATAAGATATATGATCATTCACATTGGCTGTGTTGTGCAGCTTTCTCCTTTTTTCAAAGAAGGCAACATTTGTATTTGTTGTTTAAACCTTGTTATAGCGGCTGTAATATATGCTCCGTCATGATGTTCACAAATCAGTTTTTCATTTGTGAACTTCCAAATCCCCTGTGATTCCTCCAGGTGTAGAGACATTCACATTCCGTTATTGCAGCATCACACCGGGCTCCATTACTGGTTTAATGCGGATGCCTGCAAAACTCAACAAAAGAAATGTAATATACTTCCATTCTGAGCTCCTACAGATAATCAACTCAGCATATTCCAAGCTTGTAATTTGACTGTATAACACAAACATACTTTATTAGTCCTGGAAAGACAGGGGGAGTTAAGAATCATATACTTTGATTTTAAAAAAAAAATCAGTGGGTCTGCAAACCACTGAGGCATTCAGAACCTTTCCTTGGTATCTTGCAAATGGTTCAGCTAAGAGCAACTTGACCCTGGCTCCAAAACTGATTCAATTCAATTCAGTTTTGTTCAGATAGCACCAAATCACAACAACAGTCACCTCAAGACACTTTATATTGTAAGGTAAAGTGTCATGGTCCCTGGTTCTTGGACCCGAGGTTTTGAATCTTGAATTTTGTGATTTTTGGATTTGAGATGGATTGTATATAATATAGTGTGCTTTGGAATTTTTGGATATTTGTTGCTTCTGATTTTATCTGGATTCCTTGTTTTGATTCTTCCTTTCCATGTTCTGTCGGCCCTAGCTGCATTTCTTTCTGTTGTGTGAAGCCCATCTCGTCTCTTTTCTGTGTCAGGTTCGGATGTCTTACTCAAGTCTCTATGGTGTCAGTTCCTGTTTTATTTTAGGCCTGTGTATTTCGTGTCTGGTTTTGCTTCTTTCTGTGTCATTAGTGTAATTAGGTTCTCCTGTTGGTCTCCAGCTGTGTTGTGTTTCCAATTAGTCGCCAGTGTATTTTATGCCTCCTTTCCCAGTGCTCTTTGTTACATTGTCATTGTTTATGGCTCCCTGCCCGCTGTGTACGCTCTACCAGTCTGTATTTCTGTTCAAGTGAGTTTTGTCATCTGTTGTACTGACTCCTGTCCAGGTCTGTAAGTTCCGTGTTTCCAGCAACAAGCTGAGATATTAAGTTAAGCCTGCCTAGAGTCCTGTATTGGTGTCCTTAAACCTGCCTGCCACAGTGCTACACATGACATAAAGACCATACAATAATATAGAGAAACCCCAACAATCAGATGACCCCCCCTATGAGTGAGCACTTGTTAACAGTGTGAAGGAAAAACTCCCTTTTAACAGGAAGAAACCTCAGGCAGAACCAGGCACAGGGAGGGGCCACTATCTTCTGCGACCTGTTCAGGGGTGAGGGGAGGGAGATGGGACAAAAGACACACTGTGGAAGAGATTAATAATGATTAATGAGTAGATGCAGAGTAAAAAGAGGTGAGTAAAGAAGAAACACTCCCCCAGCAGCCTAGGCCTATTGCAGCAAAACTAAGGGAGGGTTCAGGATCACCTGATCCAGCCCTGACTATAAGCTTTATCAAAAAAGAAAAGTTTTAAGCCTACTCTTAAAAATGGGGAGGCTGTCTGTCTCCCAAATCCAATCAGAATTGGGAGCTGGTTCCACAGAAAGAGGGGCCTGAAAGCCGAAGGCTCTGCCTCCCTAATTCCCACAGACTCATGTTAAAAGGATCAATTTTCCAGCATTAAAAATAATTAAAGTTTGGTACAAAAATGATTATGGACACAGGAGTTAGGGGAGTGGTCACTTTGATTAAAATGTGTCCTGGGAGCTGTACACTGTAAAAACACCAATTTGATTAATATTGAATTAGTACATTTTCTATTGTTGGCCTACCTTTTTCTAACTGAATTAATTGAGACAACAAGCATTCCCGTGTCTGCACGTATTTGTGCCTTGAAAAAGCCCCCCCACACACACACCACCACCACCACCACACACACACACCCTCTCTCAGACAATTCTAGAAAGTTCTAGATCAGCAATCAAGTTAGCTAAATGTCAAAAACTAAATGTGAAAAAAACATTTTTACTACATTAACTTTTTTTCACCTCATTAAATGTAGTTTCTGCAGCAGCAATGGTTAAAAACTGCAACAGTAAATTCCCTATAAAAACTCAGTAACAACGACAATGCTGGAATAATTATTTTTAGGGTTTTTGTGTTTATGCAGACCCCGAACATCCTCATCCGACACACTTTAGTGTTCATTCATCATTTTCAAGGAATCATGACGACCTACTAGGTGAGCTCATTTTTGGACAGTATTAACACTTTTTTTTTTTTTTTAACTAAGCAGCTTTTTTTAAACCTGAAAATGTGACCAGAGTTTTTAACCCTTTATGATCTGATAGGAATGTTTATGTTTAACAAACTGTACTTCAGCTGATACCTGTATTTTCTGTTTATTTTGCTTTTGTTGTATTATTATATTTAGCTTCCGCTTCAGTGATATTCTCTGAGGTATGGAATGTGTCACACTGTTGAACAGTTCACGAACTTTTCACAGTTTTCTTCATAAAGGAGTGCTCCTGTGGAGTCCTGTATCAGAGCGATGATGGAGGACCTGCTGGAGGAGCAGACTGTCCCTGGATCAGCTGAAGTTGCCATTATTTTTGGAGGGTGCAGATGTCTGAGGGTGATTGCTGCATATTTTGGTCTACACTCTCAGCACTGAACATCCAGAGAACTGCAGGTACACATTTAAGGCTGTTCAGATGTTGGAGAAACATGCTGATCTTGGATGTAGATTCTGAGAAACAGTGTTCTATCACTGTGCTGGACTGAAACTGTTCTAGCTACTCTGTGGTGGACTGCTGACCTGTCCATGCATACATGTAGCCTTACAGAGTGTTTATCTCTGTGTTGGTGTTTTAACATCACAATTAATCATAAGTAATTAACGTCATAATTAATGTTGTTCCAGCTTGTCAGCTTGTTGTGATCTTGTAGCTTTGCAAAGACAGCAGTAGGAGAAGTTTTCTGACAGAAGCACTTTAATCTGAAACATTCTCAAAAGTCAGTTAGTTCATTTTCATGTTGATGACAGACGACGGTCAGTGGACCTGATCTGACACCGAGGCCGTCCGGCGTCTGTCGACTTTTTGATAAACTTCGCTGCTCTTCAGTTATTTATATTTGAAATCTTCTGAAAGTTTGTACAAATATTCTTTGGGTAAGGCTTTACAGAATAAAGGAGACTAATTTTTGACTTTTTTTTAGTTTATATATTTTTTCTTCACTCTTCAAAATTTTTACAAAAATTAAACAGTGAATATCAGTTCGATGACGGTTGACCTGCAGCCAAATTTGTTTTCGTTCCAATTTATCACATATTGTACACTTAAAACACTTGGCAGCGGAGCTCTGAAGGCCAGCACGGCTCTTGTTTTAATATTTTTCACTTACAGTTTGTGCAGGTTTAGGCAGCAGAACTACTTGGTTAGATCGAGGTTAGTTTAGTAAAGTGTTGGGTTAAAATCGATTGTACAATTTATGAAATCCTGTTTGTTGTTAAAGTGTTTTTTTCTTTGTGTTTTTCAAATTGGTTTATAAGGTTTCTAAAAGGAAATTTTTGTCTATTTTATTTTTGGAATAACTGCACATATTATGTTAGGCCAACTTGCTGTGAGAGAACAGTGAGTGGGATCAACAACTGCAACAAACTGAGCTAACTTCATATTTTAAGTAGTATATCAGCTGGGCCAACTGGACTCCAAAGAGAAACATTAGGTTGACCCAACAACTATAATTAAGCTGCACTGACTCAATATTTCACCTTGGAGAAAAATTGCGCCAACTTTGACCTGAGAGAAATAAATAAGTTGAGCCAACTTAAAAGTCTGAATTTTAAAGTTCTGCCAACTTTTGTCCAACATTTTTTAAGAAAGTTGAGTAAACTCAAAAAAGCTGTACAACATGTTGCTGAACTTTTTTTACGTTGACCCAGCAGATTTTTTTTTTCCAGTGTGGTCAACTGCTGCCTCCTTCGCTAATTCAATCACTGAACTGGGCCTCTCCACTAAGTTTGTTTTTTTGCAACATTTTTATTGGATTTTAAATGAAATGAACAGTTATGCTTGCTGTGCGGTACAGCCTTATGTTTGTGCCTCAGTTTTGGTGGTTTTATTAGACTGTTACTTAGCACTAATTAGTAAATATGTGTGCCAGTGCATTACACCCTCATGGCTTATGGATCCAACTAAGTAACCATTTAAATGTCGTCAAAATATGGAAAAGATTAGACTAGAACTATGGCAAAATAAGCAATTTTTTATCAATGTAATGAACTGATCTGAAAAAACTGTGTTATCCAACATGGAATTCATAAAATTTAATAAAAAAAAGAGTACAGAACCAACTAAAATATCAATGTTTTTTGTGTGAGGCACTTATAGAGAGGAGACTGTGCTCAGAGTTAAATGTGATGATAATTAAAAGGTAACAGACACTCTGTGTCACATTACACTCACAAACCATTTGTTAAAGTGGTCTCAAAAGGTCATGGTCTCAGCAGTGAAGTTGGATTGTCTTTATGCCCACCATGTTGCCGTGTAAGGCACAATCTCTTAACACCAGCTTCAGCAATCAAAACCTCATCCCTACCCAGTAATCCTAAGGTCAGCCATGTGTGTCCTATCACAGGTTGATCTCCTCTGGCAAATTAGCTGACCCACAATCTCGGACATGTAACACTCATCCACATGTAGCCCCCGTGTCACGTCCGGGAGATATTGAACACTTAATAAAACACACGCTCTGGGGCTCAAATGTCACCGTCCTAAGCAGGGCCCTGTCAATACTTCCCTGACCTTTCTCTGTGTTTACCCTTGTAGGATATCTGGCTTGGTGGTACAGCAGAATAGAAGGCAAACAGAGAAGCCGTGCTGTGCAAGAAGGCACAAGGGAGGTTAAACATTGCAGGCATGGGAAGCTTTGAAAGCTACCATAACCTAGGTAGACACATAAAACCCAAAATAGCACGTCACTCTCAGTCTCTAGTAATCAGATCATCCAATCAGTCTCATCAGTACAGAGCCAAAATGAGTTAATATGAAACCTTATAAGCAAATGTTGTCCTCATTAGGCTCCCATTTTCTTGAATTCACACCTATCTCAGCTGAGTGACCTCAATTCCTTGTCATTGCAAACAAAATCAACCTGATTTTTTTTAAGTAGTTTTAGCAGCAAAATCCATCTCAACAGAAACAAATTATGTGAAATGAAAATGAATGGCTTCTTCCACCTATTTCCATGCAGCAGAAATAAAACACAAAATGGGAAAAGGTGAACTGAGCTTATCTGTTTCTCTTTGAGAGATGGACGGCTCATTCTACTTTTTTAATGTCTCTTTTTTTTTTTTTTTTTTTGCTGTTGACTAGGAAACAAGAGCCTGTCACTCAGAATAACTTTCTCCAAGCAAGAAGGAAAAAAAGAGCTTACATTTGGCACAGGTCATATTAACAGCTTACAGCTGGACACATTCAGAAGGAGGGAATTGGTCATGGGATGATTGTAAGTCATATTTTCACAGCCATGGGCTCCATATGCATATTAAGTGGTTGATCTTTCACTGCTGTGCTTGTTTAGTAGAGTCTCAGGAGAAAACTTCATTTAAGGTCAAATCATTCATTAACACTTTGTCTATTCATAGAGTCATGGACAAGGAGAATGGGGAGTCTTATTAGTGTAACTACATGACGCAGAGAAAGTCACATTACAATCCCACGAGAACGAGTTTTTTAAGCTCTGAAATTGTTAAATAACTGCTCCAAACACTGAAAACGGTGATAATCAAATACTGCGAGACAGTGTGCAGGAGCTGTCATTTATAGACTGTTTGCCTTGTTAAATCAGTTAATTTAGCACTTTTAACAGATGCATCTGCAGTTTGGCAGGAAATGATTTGGCATCTGTTCTGGAGTGTCATGTTCCATTGAAAACCCCTGAGTGATGAGTATCAGACTTTTACATACAATATACACTGCTAAATTGCACATAGACATGTGTTAACAGAGCTGGCAATTACAATACTGTACAAAAGTCTTGAGTCACCCCTCATTTCCTTATATATTGCTAGGAAAATGGAAAACAGGTGCATGTATACTTGTATTTGTACAATTCTATTGAGCAGGGAGCCACTTTCATTCTTCAACACAGCCTGAACACTCTTAGGCAGCTTTCATGTAATTTCTCTGAGTAGCTCTCTAAGCTTCTGGAAGGATGTCCCAGAGCTCTTCTTTGGATGTTGGCTGCATTTTGTTTCATTCTCTGCCAAGATGACCCCCACACTGTTTCAGTAATGTTGAGGTCTGGACTCTGGGGAGGCCAATCCATGACTGATAGTCTTCCATTGTGCATTTTCCTATCCAGGTGTGCTTTAACTGCACTGGCAGAATGTTTGTGATCATTGTTAGGATCCAAAATGAAGCCATTGCTAATCAGATAATATTGCAAAGTGGCTCAAAATCTGACAGTACTTCTCTGTGTTCATAACCAACATCCCCAACACCACTGGCTGAAATGCAGTCCCAAACCATGACAGAAGCTCCATCGTATTTTACAGATGGCTGTGGAGACTCACTGTCAAACTGTGTTATTTCTGGCACTTTTTGCAGATTCAGCTTAAGGAGTATGAATCAATTATATGTTTTTTGCACTAGGCTGCTAGGAACTGCTCAGGATACTGTACAATATGAATAGCAGAAAACAGTTCCTGCACCTACCTCGTTCACTCACCTACTCAAGTAATGGTTACACTACACACGGAAGTCCCCATCGCTCAAAAATAAAATTTATATTTTTGTAGCCTCTGTCACAGAGCTCTGTCTGTTTTTATGTAACCTCACCTCTTTTTATTAAAAAATGTTCCTGTTCAGTGTGCGTCTGCCTGCATTCTGTTACCAGCGCTATTGAACCATGACCAAAAAACTCATAAAGCTTTTTGAAAGCCTCCTGATAGTGGCAATCACTGACTTACCTGAGGATATAAAACCGCTATAAAAAGAGCTTTTCAACCAAAACATTTAAGCTAAAGCCTTACAGTTAATCCATTTGATTCCATGCTGTTCCACTGCTTCAACCCAGGCTTCCATTACAAACACTTTGATTAGAAGCAGTAAGTAAGATAACAAGATCAAGTGTTTCCAAAGGTTCATCACATTTTAAGAGAACAAAAACTATTGTCTTCACCTGCCCCTCTGTCTCTGTCTTTCTTGGTGGCATCATTAAGATAGCGGAGATTATAACAGTGTGAGATGAATGGACACCCACCACTGCAGAACAAAGCTGGTCTAGGCACACAGGATCCCAGGTAATGAAGAAGCAGCGTGAGTTATGACTTCACGCGGGGCCAAGCAGATAAATTTGGAGAGCAGGAGTGGTCACTGCTGACTTATCACCCCTGCAGGGATGACTGAAATTCCCAGACTATGTGCTACTTTAGTATAATAACATATTTTAGCCAAGGGCATAAAAACAGCACTTCTAATTTTGCTTTGGAAAACAGGCTCTCTCAATTGCTTTGACATATTTCTTGCAACATTTTTTGACATTCTGAAGATGTGTCCACACACAGCAATGTTTTTCAAGCATTAAAGAGCGAAAACATCTTTATCATAGAGGCTGAAAGGGCGACGGATACAAATGTCATGTCATACCAAAGTTATGTCATCTGAATCACACATGGAAATTAAAAAAAAGACACTGTCCTTGGTATTACTTTTAGACTTCAGTTCCTTTTTTCATGGTTTACTTTCATTTTCATTCACTATGTAGTTAGGCTGACCACCAAAACTATTCATGTAGGTTTACCAGATAAAACTACTGTGTTAGGGTTAGAAAAAGATCATAGTGTGGAAACCAAGTCTTTCTGAATGAAGTAAATTTTAAAAGCTTTTGGATCTATCTATCGATCCAATCTATTTACCTTTATATGACAGAAAGGCAAGTAAAGTACTGTGTAACATGGGGTAACAACTGCATGCAAAAGAATGTCCTTAGCAAGTTTTATAGCTGATAAACTGACATGGTGGCCATATGCAATGTGACTCTTCTATTCTTGTTTTTGCAGCCCTGCCCTTCAGCACTGTATTGGTCTCTGTGGTTTTCCATGTGTGAGTGTGTCTGTGGTGGCCCTGTGATTGACTGATGACCTCTTCACACTGTCATTCTGCCTTCCACACATGCATGTTGGGAAATGTGTAGGAAAAGGTTTTATTTACGTCACCACTCATCAGCACTGCCAGACACTATATATATATATATATATATATATATATATATATATATATATATATATATATATATATATATGATGTCACATGTCACATGATGATATGATGATTCCTGTGTGCTTAGATTATTCTGAGCGTGGCTAACTTCTCTCCGTTCTGCCTTGATCTTCACTTCATCTTTTTCATATATATATATATATATATATATATATATATATATATATATATATATATATATATGGAAGTTAGCCAGCTCAGAATGATCATCAGAGCTGCAAAAGGGTGTGATGAAGGAAGGGGTGCCTAGAAGTACAGCAAGCAGTCCATATCTGAGGCCTTAGAGACTACCAAGCAAAGAATCACAGCTTTGGCTAACTGCTTGAAACAGGTATACCATTGAGATAGAAGCCAGGAGAATAAACCAGATGTTCTCCACTGAACCATCCAAGTTGTGCTCTCAGTGGCAGAGGAACAATATGAGAACAGCACCCCCACCAAGCCTGGAGACGGAGCAATACTGGAAAAGCATATGGGAGAAGGGTGCAACGCAAAACACCAATGCTCAGTGGCTAGTGTATATAAGAGCAGACCACAGCAACCTTTCTGAACAGGCTGCAGTAACAATCATAGCGGCAGACATCCAAGAAACAGTCTCACATATGAAGAGCTGGGCAGCATCAGGCCCTGACAGGATTCACACCTACTGGCCCAATCCAGAGAGTGGGAGGTTCAAATTTAGAATGAATGTGAGTCATTAACTCTTTCTTCATCAAAATTTAGGAAGATTTCTTTGTCTGTCTGACAATTTTGATTGGTGCTAAATGCCACATCTACACCTCACAGGATGGTTGGTTTTCACCAGACTGGAGATGCAACTCGCATTAACACTTCAACTCACGCTAATGTGTTTGTGTTGTCACATTATAAATAACACACAGTACAATCCAAAGTGCTCACCTACCACCACCACCATTGATTTTTATAAATTAAATATAGGAAATCTGAACAGGGTAGTTATACTGAACTCACAAGAAGTGATTATTTATTTATTTATGTAAATGCAAATCTATTAAATATTCTCCTCAGGTAAGTCCACGGGAAGTCACTTTAGCTGTAGAGGGCACTGCCACGTCACATAACATGACACAAATGAATTAATGAACTGCTTAATTAGAAGGGGTATATTGCTCATGTTTGTGGGGGTGTATTCACAGTCTACCACCCATGAGACACCAGACAGACTGTGGCTTGCTGTAAAAAAAAAAAAAAAAAACACCCAGAGGAGATGGAGTGTGACTGGCTGTGACACTGTAATGTGTGGTGCGTCATGCCAAAGGTTGTGCCCCCTCTGTCCTTGCCTGCAGCAAACATGTAGACCAAAAGAGCCTCTTCCCATAACATGTGGCAGGGCACATTACACGGCCCATTGGTTTCATCTCAGCAGTCCTGTGATCCGTTGTCCTGTCGTTGCCCTTGTTTCAGTTTAACAGAAAATTTTACTGTTTGTTTGCTGCTATTTTATTTGGGGTAGATTTATATGGTGGTTTGTCCTATTAATTTAAGCACTATTTCTTTGCCTCCAGAGTAATGGGACAATAGCCACTTTAAAATTTTTAACCCCAGTACAGCTCGACAATTGTTCCCAGTTGTCGCCATAAAATACAAGACATGATAACCTTCTAGTTAGATTTGGTTTTCACAAGTTACATCAAAATGGATTTTCAACACCTCTTACTGTGCCAGCATTTCTCAGTGGCTGTGTTGTCATGTGCCTGTGGCACTGGCTATTTATAGTGAGTGGAGTAAGGGTAACAGCAATTCAGTCAGCCAAACATCAGCTGGATGGAAATGGAAATGAGTTGTGACTGTGCTTACTTAATCATTCATCCACATTGTTTGGCTGGGGAGCTCCTTCATTGTTATTAATGTCCTAGATTATTATTAAAAAATATAATTAAAGTAGAAAAATAAATAAATATATATAACCTTAGATGGCGGGAATGCATCAAAGGGTTAAAATCCTTTATATTTGGGATATTTTAGCTCGGCAGTCCATACCACCACCTGCAAGTAAAAGTTTTTCTTTTTGATTAACATTAAATCAATACCATTACATCATTACATCAATGGCTAATCTGCTGACTTATCCTCTCGTGGCTAACAGCTTCCACCGTCGACAGAATATTCAGGCCAAGATTTCTGTTTCAGTCTACCAGTCATTTCATTTATGATGCAATAAATAATAAATTATATAATAAAATCCAAATTGTTGTCAGATTGATAGCCTGTTTATGTTCACATGGAGTGTTTACCTGCAGGCAACCAAACCACACTCAGATAGAATTAATCAATAGAAGTCAGACTACAAACAGAAACCAGAAAGCTTCTGGTATCAGAATCCGGTCCCTTCCCTTCACATTCATATGCAAAATCTGTTTATAGAGATAAATGATAACGCTATTAGAGTAAGCTAAAATTAGTACAAGTCTACTACCAGCTCCTGGGGAAATATAGTATCTGACTCATTTGCTACACTACATTAATTCAAGGTGGATGCTAATAGTGTCTCTGTGCCATTTCGGTACTGAGCAGGCAGTGTAAAGTGGGTTTTTGGACTTTGTGTGATGCAATTCAGAATGGCACTGTGAGAGGAGTGAGCGAGAGCTAAAACACAATTATGGACAATTAAACAGGCTTTTGTCATTTTATGTTTTATGATTTCTTGAAGATTTCTCAGTTTTGCATACAAGAACTGAAATGAAAGCAAATGTATTTATTTCTAATTATGTATAATTTTCAGAGCCTTTTGTTGCCTTGTTGTAATTTAGATAATGTGCCTACTTTATTTTTTTGGAACATCACAGCATGATAACCACACATCAGCCTTTGGACTAGTAACCTAATGCAAAATATAATATTGGATTTTAGAGTAACAGTAATGCATATCAGGTTATAATGTGTGAGCCTTGCACCTACATGAATATACATATTACTAGGTGCACAGCTGTGAATTAGCCAATCATTGTAAAGCATACAGCTAATAAAAACAGGAGGCAGAATGATGAGCTTCATTTACAGCAGTTATTGCACCGTGAACATGTCTAAAGCCTGACTGTTGTGGCTGAAGGACATTATTATCCTGCAAAACGCTCATATAGTTATAAGACAATCAGCGCTTGTGGGGTTTTGGACTGCTAGGACAGCTTAGCTATTGGTTATTCAGGTTATTACCCTTTTGCAGTGGCAGCACCTGAGGAGTTTGTCTTATTGAATAATAACCGGAGCACTGAGGTGAATGATCAGAGCCGGCCTCTCCTAGAGATTTTTTACGTTTACATTCAGTGAATTGTATACCCAGGGGTATGTGACAGGCCTAAGAACAGAGACTATGAAGAGGAAAATGCAGGATCGTTGCCTGTGAGACAGGTACAGGCGTATTATCAAATAAGTCACATGATGCATTAAAGTGTCTGTTAAAACTTGAGTCATGCTGCTTTAATTCAGAGGTGGCAAGAGTACACACATTCATCACTTAACACTTAGTACAGATACTTGTGTTAAAAATATATATATAGGTTATCCACGTTGGCCCGATTTATACTTTTTTTTTTATATGTTACATGAGAATCTAATGGTTATTCTAAACATTTTATATAATACTGTGATATACTATTAAAGAGAAAGAAATTACTAAATGCAGAATGGTTCAGTCTTATTGACATTTGGCTTTTAAAACATCATCAGTGCCTGGATTACAATACATAAGTAAAGCATCACAGACAAAGCATTTTTGTCTGCTCTTATTTTTCTCCATCTTCACCTTTGTTGGCATGATGCCATAGCTCTCGATTGTGGTACATCTACCAACTACACAACTCGAGAAGTGAAAAACTCCACAGGGCACCTTTCATCTGTAGATTTAACACTGTGTTAAGTCTGTAATTGACATGGCCCCTAAAATTGTACCTTGGAAGTTAAACTGGTGACTTCTGTCTGTTTTTAAACCATTCTGTGATTCATGATCCATCCATCTTTTACTGCTGGGTCAGGAAAGCAGCAGTCTAAACAGAGATACTCAGATCTCCCTCTCCCCAGCCACCTCCTCTGTCCCTTCTGGGGGTCCACCAAGGTACTCCCAAGTCAGTTGAGAGATAAAAATTTCTACAGTGCACCCTGGGGTCTCCTCCCAGTTGGTGATGCCTGAACTCAGCTGGCTCCTCTAGATATGGAGCCAGATATGGATCTGTAAAAATCCTGTAAAGATCCTGAGATCACTGAACCAACACCCTCCACCCTTTGACTCCACTTTGAAGTTCTGGCCATAAAAGTTCTGAACAGAATCAGTGTCAAAGGGCATCTCTGGTGAAGTCAAACACCTACCAGGAACAGAGCCTGAGTTATTACAATGCAAATGCAATGCAAAGCAAGCAAGCGCTCGCTGTGGTTGTAAAGGATCGAATAGCCTGCATCAACGGGCCCGATACCCCATACTCCCAAAGCACCTCAGCAAGACACCAAGCATCCCTGGGAAAGTCCATTCCGGGGTTCCAGTTAAGAGAAAAAGGTTTTATAGAAAGATTTGATCATAAGTTATATAGAGTTTCATAGTTTTCAATTTGAAAAAATGCCCAATAAAGAAGCCATCATCAGGCTTTGGGTAGGGGAAAGGGCAACTCTGGTAGCAAGAGACCTTGTGTCAAATCTTACCAGAGAACTCAAACACCTAATCTGTTTGGGTAGTTAATTTGGAGTGAGGAGTTCCATTGTTCATTGCACTTTATTCCATCCATCTCCTGTTTCAGTGCTGTCAGGTCCTCATGCCCTTCATGCCTGAGAAGAGAAAAAGCACATGTTAAGTCACAGTGATCATGTAGTCGAGTGCAACTTACTCCTGTGAGATTTCCCTCTCCCTCAGCTTTAAATGATGTTAATGCAAATCAAGTGGGAGTGGAGGACTAAGTGCAAAAATGTGAGATGAATATCAATACCTGCCGATTAACATAAAAGCCTCAATTCTTTTTAACCCACCGATGGTCATCTACATCAAGTGAACCAGATGTAATTCTCTAGTTTCTAATTCGAATAAATCTTTTTAACCCGCAGCGATAGTCAATTGAAAAAGATGAATAGTTGCAAAAATCTGCTTTAAAGATGATAGAAACATGAATTAGAAAGAGCGTTTGCATGTTGCCAGCTTTCAGGTTAATTGTGTGCAGGTCCTGATGCTTTATATAATGATCATGTAAAACACGAAATCTAAGTTCCAAAGAGCAACACAAAAAGCAGAGGTCACGCACAGTCAGCAAGACAAACACAGCAGAAGGGGAGCCAGCAAAATGCAAATACCAATAGCAGCCCCCCCCCAAAAAAAAGAAAAAGAGAACACATAATGCATGACAAGACAAAGAAGACATTAAAGAATGCCAGACAAAGCTGGATTTTTTTCTTTCTTTCTTTCTTTTTTACACAAGTGCAATAATGTGACACTGGAGCTGCAGCTTACCTTTCAGCACCACAGTATATCCAACACAATGATGGAGGAGCTTATAGTAAGTCTCCAGCTCTCCTTCGACAGCATGGCCAAACCCTGACTCAAACCCCAACAAGTGTAGGTAGACGTGGAAATGACAGATGCAGATCTATCTATCTATCTATCTATCTATCTATCTATCTATCTATCTATCTATCTATCTATCTATCTATCTATCTATCTATCCATCCATCCATCTCTCACCTTCTCATTCAATGTTTTAATTATTTCCTACATTTAAATTGATATTGAAGTCATCCAGACTATGAAGGAACACATAAGGAATCAAAACAATAATAATGTTGTTCTGTGGTGCTTAGATTTGCACAAACTGTTCTTGATGCATTTAACAAAAGAGAAGAAAAACAATCTGTCTCAGTGTGACTTTGAGGTTGGTAGTTATGAATATAAGCACTTTTTCCACTTTTCTTAGGTTGTTTTAATGGACTGTCAAAGACCAGGAAACAGCAGAGTTCCTAAATATTGAATAGAAACTTCTGATGAACTCTGATTCATGTCAGTGGATCTCCAGGATTTGTTGGATAATTATACAGCAGTTGGTCTTGAATAGCTATTTAGTAAAGAGTTAGTGGCATACGTGACATCATCCATTAAAAAGATGCCTAAATAACAGCAATCAAGTGCACATAAAAGAACTTGTGTGAGTGATGATGATGTCCATCATTCTCTCTGTTTAACATGAAGACATCTCCCATTGCTCTAAAGCTTAGACTTTAAGAGGAAAAATTCTCTCTGGGTTTCTCTAGTTTTCATATCTTTACTTATAACCAAAGAGAAAAATGAAAAAGAACAAGATGTCCCTTCTCTGTCCACTAAGTGCCTCCAGACAGAACTGCCCTGGCAAGCCTGTGGGTTGGACACACATACTCTTTCAGCCTCAGGGCTTTTTTGGGACCAAAGTGTCACTAAAACATAGAGGCTCAGTACTACAACACTTTCAAAATGGCTCAGTGTGACAGAGCATTGATATCATTCACAATAAAAACAAAACCTCTGACCTTTTGGAGTTAGGCTTTGTGTGTCTGCATGGATATTTGGCTTTACTTTGACAGAGAGCACATTAAGCATTACTACTCTTGAATGACTTCTGGACACTATTTTTAGTAACCTGTGACCATAACTGCAGAGGAGCAGAAATAAGTTAAAGAACTACACTACTGTACCACAACAACACTGCTGGCTGGCTTGTTCTCATCATTACGGTTTCCTGCCACAATCCTGGGTTCTTCTAATGTATTTGTTGTGGTCTCTGTTTGGATTTTTATTGATATTCCTTCTTGTGTGCATATTTTTGTAGGGTGCAGTTGAATAGACCAACAAAATTACCTCCTATCTTCTTTGCCTAATCACTTTTCCTCGAGCTAGAAACATTTTTCACAGAGGTCAAGGAAAAGCAATTAGGAAAAGAAGGTCAGGGATTTTTTTTCTTTCTTTTTGGTCTAGTCAACCACACTCTACAAAAATACAAAGATATTTATATAAGAAAGAATATTCATTAGGATGTAGGAAAAGAGAAGAGTGGTACACAGAGAATCTGAATCTGCTTTTCCACTAGAATCTTTGTTTTGGGTTATAGAAATGAAGACCAATAGTGAAAATGCAATTCACTACAAAAGAAAAGGAACATTTAGCCTATAAAATAAAATAAATTGTGTTTCCTTATTTCCAGTATGACTGCATCATTCTCGAGTTGTTTCTCTTCCTTTTTTAGAAGTGACTGAAGTGAAGTTCCCTCCATCTGTCACTCATCCCAGCTGGCCCAAAACAAAATTAATTCACAATAACCCTAAACACTAGTAATATGGCAGTAATATGACATTAATACAAATTAATCTGTGGTCTATTCAGAACATTTCAGCAGGTCATTGCATATGTCATGGTCCGGAGTCCTGTGTTGGTGGTTCGATTCCTGGCTTCTCCAGTCTGCATGCCAAAGTATCCTTGGGCAAGATACAGAACCCCAAATTGTCTCTGATGCAACCATTGGAGTTGGAATGCGTGTGAATGTTAGATAGCTGTAGAGGGAAGTGATTGTGTGAATGGCTGTGAATGGGTGAATGCAAACATGTTGTATAAAGCGCTTTGAGTGCTCAGCTAGACTAGAAAAGTGCTATATAAGAACAAGTCCATTTACTATTCCAATGCTATTAATCAGGCTTAAAATTGCAGAAAAGTGCTGTTATTAGTTGGGCTTTAGCTCGTACATTACAGAATGACATCTTGTTTTACAATGACAACAGTTAAACAATTAAGAAACACTTAATTAACGAATACACCACAACAAAAGACTTCTAACAATTTGCTCTGTTCTAAATACCTTTTAATGAGCTGCACAAACAAAACAGGAAGTACAGCTCAGGTTCTCTGTGAAACACAGTTTGTCCACCCTGAAGGAAAGATGGCCAAAGACCAGTGTTCTTTTCTATTGGTAGCACGTGGTACAAGCAGTCCATTCAAGTTGCACACGTAGTCCAGCTCAACCAGGATGGCACATCCATAGGTGCAGTTACAAGAAGGTTTGCTGTGTCTCCAAGCACAGTCTCAAGAGTATGGTAGAGAGATGGGCTATTACACAAGGACAGGACAGCACTGTAGAAGGGCATCACCGAGCAGCAGGACCAGTGTGTGCTTCTTTGTGCAAACCCTCCCAGTCCTTTAGTGGGACTTGTGCTCACAGCCCAGCACAACCCAGATCGGCTGGCATTCCCGGGAGAAACTGACTGGTCTCCCACTGGCATTCCGTTTTCTTCACAGATGAGAGCAGGTTTACACATTTCAGGGAAAGATGACTATGAGCTGCCTGCTCAAAGTGTTGTTCCTCTCTTTTTCATCTTTTGCTGGCATTTTACTTGAAGAGACATCTGCTGACTTGAGTACAAAAACAACTAGTAATCAGTAACTAAACATGGACTTTACTGTAATCACCAATAAAGGCAAAAAAGTGGAAATCTGCAAAGTGCATGTTTGCACAAATGAAATGCAGATTCCCACCACGGAGTCGTGTATATGCCCTTTCATTTTTCATGAATAAAAATGAGTAATCTGTGTATTGATTGTGTGTTTTATTCTGTGGCATTTTTTGCATTTGCATATGCATTTGTGATCTGTCGTGAAGTGTGAAATGAGAGGGATGCAAATGCAGTGCTCAGAAACCAGCAGGTTAAACTGAAAACTAACCTTTAATTAGGATGTATGCAGAAGTCCACAGAGGGAAAACTGAACAGGAAAATCCAAACTTCTTTAGAGAACGGGGAGAAGACGAGGGGAGGTTAACAAATAGCCTGAAAAAAAAAATCTAAGGAAAAAGGCAATAAATACACACAAGGGAAACATGGGGAATATAAATAACTGTGGAACAAGATACAGCTGAAAGTATTCGAGACAATGATACAAAGGAAGCAAAACTAAACACAGAGACAAATGACTACCAAAATAAAGCAGGAAGTGAGAAAAAAAGCATTTGAAACATGGAGACACAAAGAAATCAGTTTTACAGAATAATTAACACTGAACGAACAGATGGAAGGAACACTGTAAAGGTTCATGTTAAAGTCTCACGTTGTGACACAGAAGATGAAAGCTGATATGTGTGTGGTTTTTATGGGTAAATACTCACAAAAACCCCACAATTATTTCCCACCATTTTGTTTGTGAAAACATCCATAATTGCACAACATATCTGCTATTTAATGAACAAATCTATTTCTGTAAAATTACAGAAAGTTTTTTGTTTAATTTTACATTCAATGTATCACGTTTTAAATACATATTTACAGCATTAAACCAGAATTTAACATTTTATTTTAAATAAATGTGGGATACTAATCAAATTGTGTTAAATGTGTGACTATATTTTTACAGTCTTTGTGTGAAAAAAAGCATTTTCTGTAAAAAAAAAAAAAGAAAGAAAAAATGTAAAGGTCATGTTTATTCACAGATAATAGGTTTTTCATGTTATTTTAAATTCAACATGTTAATTCACCTGCTGATTTTTATTTATTTATTTTTATTTAAATATTATGTATGGTCACTCCACACTAAATTGCACAATTTGAGCCTGTGTGAAATATGATATATTTAATCAAAAGCAGCACAATTTTTTCATACTCACTTTTAAATTCATACTAGTCAAAATTATACATAAGATAACATTGGTTTCAACAATTTTACATAATTCAAGAGAGAGAAATGCCCTTTCAGATTTGCAATCACCTGTGGACAAGATTTTGTTGAGTGAGGAAGACGTTCTATCTTTAAAGGTCTCTCCTAACACAGCTTTAACAACAGGGAAGAAATGAACGCTGGAATTTTATTAGGAAAGACAAAACGAAAGATCCTCACTGCTTAAAAATCTGACATTTGGCAACAATCCACTCAGAAAGTGTCTTCAAATTGTCTGTTGTGGGCGTGACCATCGACGTCCAACTTTATTATATCCATGCACCCCTTCTGCTGCCCTTCCACAAATACTCAGCGTAGATTACATACTTGAAATGAATAGCACTTCAGTCTTGCATTAATACCCTCAAATGTCACGGAGCAGTTATAGACGAGGAATAAAACAGCGTTCAAATAAAAAAAAAAAAGGTGTCCCAACCAGCTGTTTGAACCAGAAACAATGCTGAGGGAATTCCATGAATTATTCTCAGTGCATTTTATAACACTGAGCGATTGAATTAGGCAGCCAGGGCATGAACTATTTGGTGTCCTGGACCCAAATTGCATGATTGATCAGACTATTTCTCTTTTGTGTCCCAAAAATGACGTCTTTGCTGCATTCTCGATCAGCAGCTCCAGCTGACATTTTATAAAGCTGCCAATATGCTGAGGTCACTTGAATGAACTTCTTACTGATGCTAATGTGTCTATTGTCATTTTGGTGTAAACCTTCCCAGCTATAATGAAATACTGAAACGGAAGAGTTTTCATCTGGCAAGGATCTTTTGAAGCTCCTTGCCAGTCAGCACTCTTGGCTACTGGACAGATTTTTTCATTGGGAAACACTGAGTGTTTTCATTATTCATGAATTTATTTCTTCCTCTCAGTCTTATCCTGTGTGACATCAGCTCTTCCACACATGAGGCAATTTCCCCGCATCTTAACTACCTATTTGATCTAACACAGCAATGACCCTAGGCTGATTCTTTGGGCAGCTTTCATGTACAGATATATATACATGCTCGCTTGCTCTACTGGTGAGGTATGTCCAGTGCCAGCTCCTCATTAGCCAGCTTGCAGGTCAGTAACAGATGCATGTGTAAATTCTTCCTTCAGGGTATGGCTGAAGAGTGGGGGGCAGGGGGGAGGGGTGCCATTTTACCCATTGGTCTTGCAGCAGCAACAGCAGCCACATGAGCAGCAGATAAGGTTCTCATTTTAGATTTAAATCATGGCCATCTGCTGTGTTGGGGAAAGTTTATCCTGCAATGGAAGTCATTATACTTTGCCAGGACTATGAGGGACTTTATGGAGAAAGTTTGACGGCAGAATGTGTGTGTGCTGGGACTGGAGAGCAGTCCTTATTTTTAGAAATCAGCATTTGGCAGGTATGGCTTCGCATCACAGCAACTGGTGAACATATGCATGGCTTTCTGTCTCATTGAGTGGGTGGCTCACAAGTAGAATTATACGGCATCTTGAATGCATTTTTTTTAACATGCTTTTTCAGAAAGCAGCACTAACATACAGCTGGTGTGAACGGAGCTGTTTAATGGAGGGTATAGGAATTCAAAGTTATTTATAGCTGGTTCATTGTCACTTCCATGCATTTCTAAATGCATTTTAGGCTCCAGGGCCCGGCACTGTTTAGTAAGTTCTGTCAAGTGGGATGAAAAGGTCTTGCAGAATGATAAAGGCTTCAACATATTTCAGCACACAAATAAATATGTTCAAACAAATGGCTTCGATTCTTATATGCAAACCCACAGGCTTGCACGCATACTTACTTATGTACTGAGCACAAAAAATTCCCATGCACGTAGACCTTTTGAAGTTGAGCAAAAACACCAAGATGGGGGTGTTTTTAGAACATGGTGGTACACGCTGAATTCCAAATCTGTTCGCTTGGTTTTGTGCTTACTGTTCACGCTCCCTCTAGCAGCCAATTTTTTTGTTTTTTTATCTGCGAGGCAAAGTGTTGCCAAAAAGCTTCAAGCATAAATCCTCCAGAAGAATGAATAGCCCACTGTTGGCACGGTCTGATTGTCCAACCATGTGTCTCTTTAAAGGGGCTAAATGAGGCTAGATGACGTGATTAGTGGGAGTAAATAAAATAAATGTTTGGACAGACTTTCATATAAATGATGCGATGTATTATTTTATTTTATTTTTTAGATTTAAATGCACTGTAATAATGAATTTGGTTCATTCCCAGCTTGGAATATTTCCCGTAAATGTGGCTATTGTGGCTCTATTCATCATGCTAACTTTGAACATGACGCCTCCTTCAACAAATGTGTGTGTCGGGGACAAACAGCCGAGGCCTCCTACAGCTTTTCAGAACATGACTTTTTACATAAAACATTTCAAATGCTTGTCTGAATCTGATCAAAGGTAAACACAGTTAGTGGCTGCAAGAAAGATAATCACAGGTCAATCCACTTTAATAGTGGACCATTTAATTGAACTCTGTCTTTTGATCTTTGCTGGAAAGAGTAAAGGCAGAGGCAGGAAGGTCACGGGACATGTTGATGCCAGACTGAAGCCCTTTGCAGACATGGCATATATAGCACAGCTGGCTTCATCTATCTACTGAACATGTCATTCTATCATTTAGATACTGGTCACTTCAAGGTTAATGTTATTTACTGTGGTGGTGGAGGGGGATTTTCTCAGTTTTCTTTTCTTTATTAAAATCTGTCCCAATGATGGCCATAAGCTCTTACACGTCCTTGGAAAGCATTTAGTTGCTGTTAGCATCTGCTGTCAAATTCATGTGTTTCAGCTGTGGACAGCTTCATGTGTAAACAGGTTCCCAGGATGTCAGTCTTTGTACAATTAGTCATAATAGCTGTTCCAGGCAGCTACTTTGTATGTTTACAGTCAGCATCAGAGACAGGTCCTTGGAATGATTACATCCATCATCAGTTTTGCTCCTTTCTTTTGACCCTTAGAGACGCAATTGCTACGTTTATGTGGGACATGGCAGGTTGAAGTAAATTTTAATCATCCTTTAATGTGGAAGACAGTGTCTGCAGAGGTCCAGAGAATGGTGTCACTGGTAATTGCAGGTTGCAGAGCCTCTCAGAGTAGCTGACATGCACACCATCCAAATCACTACAATATTTATGCAGACGTAAGCATTAAGAAATTGAATGGTACCGTGGGCATATACCATGTACTGGGGACAGGAAGGTTATATACTGGGCAGTTAAGAATGGACAGTAAAGATAGGATAGAGAGCAGGGGGAGACATGCAGCAAATGACCAACCCAGGCCTCTGCAATAGCCTTATGGCGTATGGCAAACAAATCAGGCGGGCAAAAAGGAAAAGAAAAAATGATGCAAAAGATCCAGCACGGGGTTTAACTGTGCAAAGAAAACTAGGAATCCTAAAAGACTTGAAAACAAGAGAAAAAAGCTGATCTGGCAACTGGGTAATGCAAGGGAGGAGGTATACTGGGGAGAGTGATTGGCTAATTGGAAACAGGTGTGAGAGACAATGCAGGTTAGACTAATCAGGGTGGGGCATACTGTGGAGAATGTGGGAGACAGGCAGTAAATGAAAGGGGACAGGGCTCAACAGAAACCCAACATCATGACACACCTTTCTAATACTTCCCTTGGCCTTGGTGCTAATGGCACATATGCCAGACCACACCTGTCTTCCAGCCCAAGCTTCATTTTCATCTCAACTATATTTCCAAAGGGTTTTGTGATTGTATCTTGTATTAGTGCCACAACACATAAATAGTCCACAAATGTGTTTCCTGGCATCTTTGGCCTGAAGCAGGAAAAGGCTCAGTACTGTATGCGAAGAACAGACATTCTAAAATACATAATGTTTTAGAATGTCGGGCATACGTGCGTGAATGCAGTTATTATTCCAGTCGCTGAGACACGCACCTTCAAGCTGAAGTGCAACCTCATTAAAATAACATGATGCAATTTGGATCAAATGTTGATAAGAAGCCACATTAGCTTGCCCATAAGGGACCCATACATAGTGATACTGTGTGCATTGTGCCAGGCACGCTATGTGCTCCCGGCTGTGTAACCACATCAATTGAGGGGCAATTCAGTCCTTTCCTGCAGGACGATTTAATCCTCATTTTCCAGGGAGAGTAGAGTGCTTCATCCTGCAAAATCTAATAAGCACTGTACTGCTCTAAGAACTACCCACCACAGCAGCAGGCTTATATATAACACCAAATACCAATCAGAAGCCAAATTTGCTAAAGCTTCCAGGTGAAAGAGAGATGAGCGCACCTGAGCTTACCCCCCTTTGGGTCTATTTCCACATATTTTCTGCAATTCTATGATCATTTGTCTTCCCCATTATTAAAAGTATGTGTTTAATTAGTTAGAGACTGAATCGGCTTTTAGGTTTGGGTGGGGCATTAATACAAAAACATTTTTCCATATGTTAAAAGGCTAAATGATACCACCTTACCTTCGCCTCCTGTCTTTATCCACTAACTCCAGTTTTTCTCACTTGGCTGTAGCTCTGATGTCACACATCTCCAGCCACTTCCATCCCCATCTACGCCTTCTCTTCCTCTACCTCTTTCTCTCCTCTCTCATTATCGCTCTCTTGTGTCTTGGCCCGGACTTGTTCGCACTGTTTTAGTATCGATCGGAGGCTCCCTCTTGGGTGCGGGCCTGCCTGCGTCTGATCTAACGGAACCGAGATTTGTTCACATTTCTCTTCGCATCCCTGATGGGATTTTCTTCAAAATGTCTCAGCACCTGATGTTGAATTTTCTTTATGAAACCCCACAGCCATCTGCTTACTTTCAATTAGAAACAGAATGCATGACATTTCCTTCAATTGATTAAGCGCTGGCATGTGCGTGTGCCTTGAGGGTGTACTTTAAAGTGTGTGGAAATGTGTTTAGCTTCCTTTAAGTATAACAGAGCTGAGCCGAGAATTTCTATCATTCTCTGCCTCCATGTACAGTCAGCATACATATAATACCCATACAAAAGACTTGTGTTGACACATTTTTCATCTCAGACTTCAAGCTACTCTAAATGCCCCATTTAAGACATATTTTTCTACTCTATCACACCAATTATCCCTAAATGGTCATCTCAGGCACTCAGCTAAGGCACAGCTGTTAAATATTATATGTTGATACATTATAAATTAACTGATACTTTATATGAGGCAACCTATATAACAAGATTAAAAAGAACATGAAACCCTAGTTTAAAGGGCACATAAGGATTGGCCACACCTTCTTTTTTTCATCGATGTTGGAACCGAGCCTTTGTTATGATCTCATCTACAGAGGTGTCAAGTTTGTGACTGTGACTCCTTCTTTAATGCACTGACTGCAGACAAACAGAAAAATTACCTTAGCTGTTATTCCTTCTACAAAAGGTGTTTCTGTGATTACATTTTGCCTCAATCATACACACACACACACACACACACACACACACACACAGCTCCCTTCTGTCTCTCTGAATATGAGTTCTCCTTATCTTGTTTTTGTCTGTTTATTAGGACTTATTACCAGCTGTGACAGCAAGGCTGCTTTTGTTTTCACATTGTGAGAGTGTGTGTGTGTGTGTGTGTGTGTGTGTGCCTAATGTGTAATGTCCCTTACTTAGTATTATGGATACTGAGTCATGAGCATAGACTGTTGTTTATAAAAGATGGCCATATCTTCTGGGTCTGAAAAGGGAAGCCTTGTGGAACTGCCTTAAACCTGCATTCTTTCTGACAGCCAGGAGGGGTCGACTCCTTTGGTTGCATTAAAAAAAAGTCCAGTTGGCCATATGTCTGCTGGAAGGCAACCCTTCAGCCTTGATTTATGACCTCTGTAAACATGTCTCTGTTGAGTTTATTCTCTTAGTCTTCATTTTCAATTCTTGCTGAATGCAGTGGGGTTCATTTAGTAATCATTTATCAGTAAAGCACATGCATTTCCCATTTAGGCCCCTTCCTGGTTACAGTGCCAGAATGGTTAGAGCAAAAACTTTAAGCTTGAGATTTCACAATAGGACTATAGATTATTTGAATACATACACAAATCAATGCAGAGCCTCTTTCTTGAATCACATGTTCTCCAAATAATGTCACAAAAATTACAGACTGGGAGAATATGCTTAGATGCGAGATGATTCAAGATGCATGTCATTAAAAATGTAAAGCTGTAGTGAGATGATTCCATTTGCTCACAACAACAGAAGACACTGACACATTTTTTGCATTAAGAAAAGACACATCAATACTGACATTTTCAAAAGATGTGCTCTGAATGCACAACGGGTGTTCTTTGTTTTAATAAAAAAGGAGGTTTATTATTAGGAGAGATTCGTGTAAAGCTGAGACCTGGAGAGGAAGGAGAATGATTTTAACGTATGGGAAAGATGAGAAAAAAAAGATGAAAGATTTGATCACCATTTTGATGTCATCTTCTTTTCTTTTAATGTTAATATGCTTAAAATATTAAAACAGTAGCATGAAACTGTCTATTTTGATGGATAATATGCTGTTCTTCAAGGTTTTTGAGTTGTCATACGACCTCAGTCTGCTGCCGCTCTTGACAGGACCATGATGTTTCAAACTTCAAGCAATATTAACTGTGTATTCATATGTGTAAAGTAACTTATGTGTGAAGTTTAACTGCCAAGGCTTTGCTCAGTTGCTGTCTTTTCAGATGTGGCTCAGAGACTTGCTGAACTGACACTGGAAACTTAGCTCTAAGTGCATCTTGACACCCAAATGTTAACTTCCACTGTGTGAAATAGTGTCTGTCTCCAATTACTGCTTTTATGCACACTGCTACTGGACATCGTTATAGATAAAAATGTTATAAATATGTTATAAATACAAGAGCTGTAATAGTACTCGTCACAATGATACACCGTGCAAATTATTAAGCAAATAAAAAAAATGACTAAAAAAAAGATGTAAACTGTGGCCTTTAGAGGTGAAATAATATATATTATTACACATATTAATTTGATTGATTTGATTTAAACTTTATTAATCTCTTTGGAGAGTTCCATCAGGGAAATTAAGAGCAACAGGCAATAAATCAGCAATTGGTTAATATTTTAATAGTTTTATGTGAAAATAATATTTGTCATTCAATACAGAATTCTTGATACCAATAATGTCAGCATGCAGGAGCGCTTTCTGATAATGACACCAAGACAGCTAATGACTTTCAAATCAACCTAACAACTTTGTTTTGTTTTATTCAGAATCAGATATGTGGTTCAAATAACAGCTTCAGATATGAAATATTAGACCTGAAAGTATAGACAATTGCTTGACATTGCCTTCTAGCAAAGAAAGTTTATGCTTGATTTGGATTGGCACTAACTTCACGACAGGGGTCTACAGCAATCCAGTTGTCTGCAGAATTTGAGTCAATAGAAAAGCCGAGATGCTGCAAATAATAAGTCTGAATTTTCTCTTGGAGTTAGTGCTCTATTTGCCACAAATAATAAAGTTTCTGACCGAGTGATGGGTAACAGTTATTTGACATTTAATTATAAAGCAGCTGAGTTTTGCAAGGAACTAGGACACATTGTCCATCAAAGTGAAAAGGAGTTTGAAGTCTGCAAGAGGGAGAGAGGATAAATTGGGGCAAGCTTGGCCACAAAGACGAACCGTCAGTCACTGGCCTCATTTGTGGTCCACAGCTCACACCTGCCACCCCACGTGACATGCCTCTTTCTCTCTCTTTCACATCAGCTACTGTATACACACATGTGCCCACATGCTACCATATGCAATTGCAGGAAGGAGTTTGTGAACCCTTTGAGATCTTCTATATTTCTAAATAAATATGACCTAAATCAACATTTAATTTTCACATAATTCTAAAAAGACAATAAAGATAACCCAGTTATTATACCTCAATTATTATCTTTTATTTTCTTTTTATCTAGCACAAAAACAGTGTAAGCTGCCACATTGTTTTTATCTAAATTTAAGACACACATTTGAGGATGTTTATCATGGCATGGATAAAGCGAGTGATGGACCAAAAACATCAGTCCAAAAGCAGGGCGTGTACTGTAATAGTCTGGGAGGTCACAAGGAGACCCCAGATAATGTCCAAGTAACTCAATGCCTGTCTCAAACTGTTAAATGTTTCTAACCTCACCATCAGAATAACACTAAACAACAAAGATGTGCATCACAGAGCTGCTAGAAGAAAGAACTGCTCTTCAAAAAGAGCACTGCTGCCTGTCAGCAGTTTGTTAAAAATCACACCCAAAAGGCCGCTTGAAGGAATTTTAATGGACTGAAGAGACCTAAATAAAATTTTTGGCTTCAATGAGAAGAGTTATGTTCAGAGAAAGGAAAGCACTGCATTCCAACATAAAAACTGGATCCCATCTATGAAACATGATTTGTTCCCGTTTTTGCTACAGCTTGGTGAGGATGGCTTGTCGAGGAAAATGTCAGTACATTCGTCTGTGAACTGAATATCAGGAGAAAGGGGGCGACAGAGCAAAACAATGACCCGCAGCATACAAATGACTCTACCAAAGAATGGTCAAAGAAAAACAAAGATGATTGGAAATGTCCCCATCAAATGGTATTGTATTGTCATCATTTATGCAGAAACAGTTTTCCAAAGTTTTTCCAGCAAACATACACTGGTTATTAAAAACACACACACACACACACACACACATCTTATACCTTAAACACACCAAAAGACAAACATGTGAAAGTTGCATGCACACAAACAGCTGAACACAGACATTCTTGTCTCTGAAGTCCAGCTGTAGGGCCCGCTGCACTTTGTTGAACTCCCAGGATACTCGCAGTCAGCCTCTGGGTATCTCCTCTACCACAGCCCCCTCCATTTCATCCTCCACCCGCTTCTCTCCATCTTCCTTTCTTCTCTGTATTCTGCCTGTCAGTGAAACAGATGTGCCCTCAGAGCTGCACATGCACCAGCAGCGTCATCATTTGAAGTTACTGAAGATATCCATATATACCAAGGATTCAAAGACAATGAAGCATGTGCATGTTCATGATACCAGTTTTCTGACAATTGCCTGTTGCCAAGACAGCGTCTTTTAGAACCCAAACCTAGTGTAATGCTTTATTAACATACCACTTGTAATACCACAAAAAATGTACTGTGGATGTAGACAAAAATACAGCATACACACTTCGTCAACACTATACTCGTCCTCCTGCCAGAATAACTTGTTTTGCCAAGAAGGGGGTGGCATTCAATTCTCTCTCCTGCATTGCTTACGGCAGGAAGGACCAGTGAAATACATAATTTATTATTCTGTTTTGCATTGATTCATTGCATCCATTGACATTCATGCATAATAGACATGGATGTGAAATCAGGACTCTGGAGGGACAAGAAGAAGAAAGCCTACCATTGTTGTTGTTGGTGGTGCTTTTTTCCCTGCTTTTGTTTTTTACTTTTTGGGCGGAGGCACAGAGGCAAGCCTTTAAACGAAACTGAGCAAGGACCTGCGGCTGGGCCTGCGGGGGGTTTGGTGGTCCCGGGGTTTAAAGGCAGTTTCCATGACAAACAACAGCTGGATCCATCATCTTGAATTGATTGCTGCACTGCAGTGTATCTGTACTGTGCTTATTTTGAGACAAACCACTTTCAACTTGCCTGTTTCTCAAACGATATTAAATGTGTGTTATGTGTTATGCTTGACATTTTAAGGAAAAGACATGGTACATGGTACAATTCTCCAACAATGACGGTTGCTAGGAGCCATTAAACAGCTAAACCTGGAAACATTCAGTCCAGTCATGTTGTTGAGAGTGATGATAGTTTCAACCATGTGCATTTCATCTCTAAGATGTAGGTAAGTGTACTGATCATTTTTCTTGACTTCCTGGGTCCATAACATGAATTAGCATGGCATTTGTTCGAGTGCTGGTGGGAAGACCCACAAATATTGTATTGGTATTCTGGATTGAGCCATATTGTTGTGAAACTTTGTGCATGTATTGCTGCAAAACTAACCTTATTAAGATGGTTTTTTTTAATCAGATTTGACTGCTGGTTTATATATTTTTGAATAACTGTGTGACCACTGGAATCAAAGTGATCCTTCTCTCCATATTCATGTATATAAAAGCTCATTCTGCTCGGAGGCATAATAAAGTGGTGAGACATGACTTCGAGTAGGACATTGGTTATGCCCTATAATTTTGATAACATCATGCTGTGTCATAGTCACATAATTCTTCATTAATTTTCCTTTTGTCAGCAGAGGTACACATTTATCTTATCATGATATCTTATCACTGGAAGCTCTGTGCATGCTCAGCTACTTATGAATTATCCTCATTTTTCCCTAATGTTTTGATTTATTTGAAGGCATACACACTTCAGTTATCTAAATTTTGGCTAAAAAAACAATGTAGACATGCATATAGCACTGTATGTTCTAGCAGGCTCCCGCATATTTACAAGTAAACAGAACTCTTCCAGCAGACAGGTTTCTTTTTACAAAGGGGACGGTTAAGCTGTCATCTGCCTTCTTTCATTTCCTCAAGGGATTTAGGGAAATAAACCTTGGGCCAAGAATGTGGCTTAGTATATGTTAAAATTCAGTCTGCCTCATGGTTTTCATTATGGCAACGCTATTTTAATATTGTCAAAGGAGATGCACAATTTATGATACTATTTTCTCCTTTTAAAAAAAACAAAACAACTTTGCTCTGCATCTGTAAAGCAACAGTAAACTGTTCAAAAGATTTTATCAATATACAATATTTGCAAATCACTGTGCAAATTCAGGGTCTTAGTATTCACCTCAAAGCATATTGTAGCTCGATATCTGTTTACATAGTCAACACCAACACTTGGTAGCCAGCTGTTAGCACAAAATCAGACGAATGTAAAACAAACAAAAAAAGCCAGCAGAATAATCAGTGAGTAGACTTTTCTGTCTGTGCTCTAACTTATCAAACTGGATGATCATTCTCTGCTTTAAGCATAAAGACATGATCATCTAAAATATTTTTTGATCATGTAAAATGATGGTAGCTTTGGAAAGTGTTATGGTCTTATTAATTTTGCTTAATAATATGTGGCACATGAAGCATTAAAAGGTTTTTTGGTCTTAAAACCAACCTGCAGTGTGCTCTTCAGTATAAAAGCAGAAACAAGTTTTGTTCACAGCTGTCAGTCCTCCTCTGCTGATTCCTTCATAGCATTGCTGACATTTTTAGAAAGGGTGGAGAAAATTCACAGTACAAGTTTTAAATAAATATAAAATTATATATTTGAGCTTATTTCTGGTTCTTTTTTTTAGTACAAAATCTCCTTTTTCAATACGTTTTCAGGGCTTGTCGTACTTTGTCAAGCCACAAAGTAAGGTTATGCATGTGATCAGTTTTGGTTGCTACTTCACAACCACTATGGACAACGGGAATGACTATGATCACCAATAATTTATTTAAGATACATACAGCATAAGAGTACTGGTTTAAAATAAACCAGAATATATATATATATATATATATATAAAGGTTTGATGTAACCTATGATCAGCCAAGAAAATTACAGAGTATAGATATGTCTGTCACCCATGCATTCTAATCCAAGGAGCTCAAATACTGCAGGTCTATCAGATGCAGCTGGCACTGCAGGGATACCATAAGGTATTTTTCAGCATCACTGCCTCAATGCAGCAAATACAGCGATATTGTGTGTTGACAGATCACAGTCCTCTTTTAAAGAGTGAGTATGGAGAGTGAAGTAATTTGGTTTGTGTCTTGTTTGGGAGCTTTATGTTGTGTTGTGTGTGTGTGTGTTTTTTTTAATTGACTTTATTTTCACTTGCTAGTTTCCTTTAGGTAACTAGAAGACAATGAGAAGATATGATGCTGAAAAGCTAATTTATGCATTTATTACTTCTAGGCTGGACTACTGTAATTCATTATTATCAGGCTGTCCTAAAAGCTCCCTGAAAAGCCTTCAGCTGATTCAAAATGCTGCAGCTAGAGTACTGACAGGGACTAGAAAGAGAGAGCATATTTCTCCCATATTGGTTTCTCTTCATTGGCTCCCTGTTAAATCTAAAACAGAATTTAAAATTCTTCTCCTCACTTGCAAGGTCTTGAATAATCAGGCCCCATCTTATTTTAAAGATATCATAATACTATATCACCCCAATAGAGCACTTCACTCTCAGACTGCTGGTTTACTTGTGGTTCCTAGGATACTTAAGAGTAGAATGGGAGGCAGAGCCTTCAGCTTTCAGGCCCCTCTTCTGTGGAACCAGCTCCCAGTTTGGATTCAGGAGACAGACACCCTCTCTATTTTTAAGATAAGGGTTAAAACTTTCCTTTTTGATCGAGTTTATAGTTAGGGCTGGATCCCAACTGGCAAGAGGCAGAGTGAGGGGCAGGAATAAAAAAAAAATTACATTTGTGCGTGATAATTAGCAAGTTTAAGTGCAAAGATAAAGCTCTTTGCTTTTGTCAGAGTTCTTCAGATGTTGACTGATGTATGTTCTTGACAGTTATTTGGTTGATAAAAGAGGGAGAACTTTAAAATGTATGGTATCAATATAGAAAGCACAATTTACACTTCAGTTGCCAGTGTGCAAAGAATCTCCATATTTTACTGAATTTAATGACTTTAAATATTTGGCTGATGCAATCCTGAAAGATACACTACAGTTGAAAATACACCTAGGATTAGGTAAACAATGGGAGTGGATCACCTTACAATAGTGATTAGATAATACAGCGCAAAAACACACTGATTTAAAGCCTTTGAGGGAAGTTCATAACCTTAGTACAACAGAATTGGAATTCCTGATTTTTAGTTGATTAAAACCTGATACTCGGGAGCAAAATTAATGGTGTTAGAAACGTATTAGTCAGGTTTTAATATTGCTGGATAAGCAAAGAAAACATCTCAGTTGGACATAGAACAATTTGGGTTTTGCTTTGGACATCACTTGACAAACCTTCGTTTTCACTTGTAAAGATGTGATTTGGTCCCTCGTCAGAAAAAATAAAATAGGCATTTAATCCAGTGTCACAACGGTTACAGAAAATGTAATGAAGGAAAAATACTAAGCAAGAAATGCTCCACATCTTTCTTTCAGTTTTGTTTAATGGTGTTTCAAGTGTGAAAGAAAATTTACTTTTACAATAAAATTAATGTGAGCTGCACACTTAATCAAATTTGAAATGAAATGATAAATGAGCATGATTGAGCAATATTTAAAGTGCAAAGTAAAAGCAAATCAAGCGCTCCCTAAATTGGCACCTGACCACATGCTTGCAGCACACTTGCCAGTCACAGCTGTTCCCTGTACCGTGCAACTTGAAGTTTCCTGGACAAGTCTGAACCAGTAACATTACATTAAAAGACAGATATAGACAGATACACCTGTGGGGTTTTTGCTGTAAAACAACCCTTTTCAAGATTGGAACCACACGGCTTGAGGTGCGTGGAGATAAAATCAAATGAGAGAGGTTACCCAGATGTCCAGAGCTCTGTCTTTCTTTTACTAACCATTATACCAAAAAAATACAGTGAAATCCAACACACACCTAGCAATAACTCCAGTTCAAAAAAAGCACAGAAAAAGCACTTGTAACTATGGGGGTGTCATTCACAAAGATATTTACAATTATTTACATGATATCTCATCAACTGCCTGCATTAAACCAAGAAAGGAATGATATGAGCATCCCAACAAAAACTATAGCAAATTCAAATAATAATGGAAAACATTTTAACAAAATCCCCATGACAAAACAACCCCCTTCCCTGCCTTCCACACTCCATGGTTCAGTCAAATCAGTTGATTAAGAATGGAAGTCAGGTGGCGTATCCTCATGTGGGCTTCATGAAAACACCACCCCCTGCCAATCAGAAATGGACCTCGGAGGAGACAAGGGTTAATAAATGTCTACACCTTAAATACATTTAAATGTGTTAAATCAAATACTCAGATCATTCTCTGAAATATGGTTTAACAAAATCTTCAAGAGATATCAAAGTCTTCAGGCAATATCAAAGATATAAAATTATTCATCACCTTTAAGGTGAAGGATGCGGCTCAGAGCTCCTTCACAACACCCATAAAAGCGAAGGTGGACAGCGTATCAGTGTATCCATCCAATTAAAAAAAAAAATGCACTGAAATCACCAACAAATGTTTCAGGAAAATGTTCAGCTTACTGGACAAAAGAGATGTGAGCCCCTCGCACATTTATTTTTCCAAAGTGGCAAAACCTGCACTGTATACACAATGTCACAGAGGAAGAAGAGCGAGGTCTAGTTGGCAAGTACTTTGACTTTTATTCACATCCATCATGGAGGTACAACAGTAAGAGTGAAAAAAAAAACGTAATAGTATCTGCCTGCAGAGATTCACTTATAAAGATTAATTAACTTAATGTATGAATTCAGTTCGGTTCCATTTTATTCATATAATGGGAAATCACAACTGCCACCTTGTGATGAAAGCAGTGCCCTGTTTAATTATTGTGTATTAGTGTGTACAGTTTTTTTTTCTTCTTAGATTTCTTCTAAGAGATGCACAGAATCTAGATGAATAAGGAGAAGCAATTTTATTTTGATGCAATAATTTGTACCGAAAACAGTGTTCTGTTTATCTGACAGTGCAACAAATAACTGTGGCAAATAATTGTGATCTCAATATTGAACACAATAATCATGAGTACCCAGAAGACACTAAGGCTACATGTTATCAACACCGCTTGTATAGGCTAGTTTTGTACTTAACTGAATGTGACAGCTTCGGCTACTGCACCACTGAACTGAAGACAGTCAGAATCAGTATTGCATGTCAACACTGCCAAAAAATGATGCAATCATTTGCTGCTGTATATAGTGAGTTGCTTTTGAATGGTGATGTGTTCGCTTACCGTTTGCACTGACTTCTCTTTCAACCTTCTGGCAGGACTGACGGGAGAGGACACAAAATTTGTTTTTGGTCTGTTACCAAATAATACCAGTATCAGGATCACCAGCGTCAATACAAATAACTCAAATCACCTAAGATGTCATGATTTGCAGTCGAGATAGTCCCATAGGTTTTTAGTTCTTCAGTTAATAGTTGCTACTTTAAGTGCGGGAGATTTTGCCCTTTTTAACACATAGTTTAGGTATTCAGTAGTATCAGTCTTCAAATCTTGCATTTGTATTTATGAGATCAATTATTTTTATCAGGTTTTTCTTTTCTTCCATTCCTTTTTGATAACCTGTCCTTTCTGGTAGCTTTTGCAATCAGAATCATGATCTGAATGCACTGTTGTGCAGACCACATTTGCTTTTCCAAGCTCCATAAACAATCTATTGTGTTTTTCTTTTTCTTTCTCTGTTTTATTTTTTTATTATTAACATGCATGTATGTGTGATACAGAGATGCCAGAGTTGACAGGTAGAAAAAAAAAACAGAGAGAGAGAGAGAAAAGGAAAGAAAGGGTGGGAGAGAATAAGAGAAAATTCAAGTACATCATCAACTGCTGCACTTGCAAGGAAACACATAGAAAAAAAGAAATAGACAAAAAAATCGAAAATCAAAAAGAAAATGGCTACACAAACCGACAATCTTTTTTTGTGTATGTGTGTGAGTGAGTGTGTGAGCAAATGAGAACATGTGAATGTCTGTGTCTTTGTGATGAAACATACTTGATAATGAAGGTGAGAAACTGTGATAATGCCCCCCGGAAGCCTGAGGCAGACAGAGAAAGACCCAAGAGACCTGGGTCATCCATAACCCCCCAGGATCACTGAAGACCCGATGCTACACATCCCGATGGCAGCCGTGCACCCTGGACCCAAGAGGTACCCACATCCTGGGGGAAGCAGCAACCATCGGTGGGAAGTGGTAGGTAGGGGTAAACATAACTATGACCCCTGCCCCAGGGGTGTGGGAAGACGCTTCCCCTACACACACACACCAAACCTTTATGTGTGGGTCTCGATGGCGTGTGTGTGTGTGTGTGTATGTGTGTGTGTGTGTGTGTGTGTGTGTGTGTGTGTGTGTGTGTGTGTGTGTGTGGTGGTGGTGGGGGGGGGTCAGGATACATAAGTCTAGGAGGTAGAAGACTACCCCCGGAAGGAAAGAGTTTGCTAACCAACTGGCTCAGTGAGCACCACAATTCCCCACACCCCTTCGCTGGGCAGGGAAAAACAGATCTGGGGCCAGCAGTGATAACACCCCAAAGCACTGCCAGACTCAAGGCCAGCACCCACCATCCCCACCATAATGGGTAGTTTCAAGCATTCTGAGACCCAACACCAGTAATCCACTCAGTCAACAACAGACACACACACACACACACACACACACACAAAAAAAAAAAAACAACTTAAAAAACCCAAAGGGGCAAGATAAATTGGTCTGAGTCCAAGATAAGCTGCCCTCAGCCCATTGAAATTGCTGCACACCTGGGTGACAACTGCTCCCCCACCTGAGAGCCCCATCCCTCCACAGGGTCTGCCAGCATCCCAGAATCCCCAAAGCTCAGACTGGACATGGGCCAACCCATCGCACTTGATGGTGTGCCCGAGGGGCACAGACCACCCTTGCACA
The DNA here is from genome assembly GCA_024447675.2 of Pterophyllum scalare. Taxonomy (NCBI): domain Eukaryota; kingdom Metazoa; phylum Chordata; class Actinopteri; order Cichliformes; family Cichlidae; genus Pterophyllum; species Pterophyllum scalare. Next base: position 91,753 of record JAMQGT020013247.1, read on the forward strand.
GAAAGCAACCCAACCAGGAAAAGTGTGAGGGCCCCACCTGCCACCCAGAGCACCACAGAGAAGGCTAGCCACCCAGCCCAGGGTGAACAATTCGGGTTTAACAGTACGAAATTCCGCTGTTTGGTTCAGTGAATTGTGGTTCAGTTGCATACATGAGATAATTATTTCTGGATGAAATCATATGATTTATGACTGAAACAAACAAATTACTTAGAACTTCTTTATTCCTTGCAAACAGTAATAAAAAACTAACTTTCAATGAACATAAAAGCCAGTTTTGAATAGGGAAAAAAAGAAAATTGAGTAAAAAATTGATGACCAGTTGATCAGTGTCTACTACATATCACCTGAGAGGTCTGTTATAGTTTCACTACTAAAACATAACATTTCTCTATTACTGTATATTTACTTTTTACATACTGTAGTGCTATACATCAATAAACTTTTTATATCCCACATTTAAATAATGTGTATGTAATAAGTCCAAAAAAATTGCTAGTGCAGTAAAGTGTTTTAAACCCAAAAAAATTGAACATTTCTAGATACAGAAATGTCATAGCTGTTTCCCTCAAAATTGTATGAGAAATGAGAAAAAGTTGCACAAAAGCCTTTTAAACCAGATTTATTTTGTCTCTTCATAATTTTATTTTTGGGATACACTCATATTTATAAACTTTTCAATTTTATTTCCATGTATCCATTTTCTTCAGGAATAGTCACCTCAAGGCATTTTATATTGTAAGATTAATACTATACAATAATAACAGAGAAAACTTAACAATCAAAACAACCCCCTATGAGTAAGTACTTAGCAGCAGTGGGAAGGAAAAACTCTCTTTTAATTGGGGGCCTGAAAGCTAAACACTCCCATTCTGGTCTTAAGTGTCCTAGGTGTCATGATCCTGGGTCCTTTGACCCAGCGTTTTGGCTTTATGATGTGTTTTTTGAATAATGGTTTACATTGAGCTTCTTTTGTTTCTGTTCCTGGTTATGTTTTGATTCATAGTTTCTCAGCATTTAGTGTCCAGTCTGTTTCTTTGTTTCTCATGTCTTAGAACTTCGTCTTGTATCTCTTTGAAAATCCTGTTTTCGTTTCCTGTGTGCTTGGCTGCTCTTATGAGTTTGCTTTTTGTCTTGTTTGTTTTTCACTTCCTGTTTTATTTTGATAGTCATCTAGTCCCTGTGTGTTGTGTTCAGTTTTGCTTCCCCTTGTCTCGTCAGTGTAATTTGGTTCACTTGTATTCCCGGCTGTGTCCACTTCCCTCATCAGCCCTCATGTGTATTTAAGTCCTGAGTTTCCCCTGGTTGTTATCACGTCTTTGTCCTGGTTGTCATTGTTACTGCTTGTGTGCCCATGATCATGTCAAGTTTCGTGCTCATGCTCAAGTCAAGTCTCATGCTCATGTTCAAGTCAAGTCTCATGCTCATGCTCAAGTCAAGTCTCATGCTCATGCTCAAGTCAAGTTTCATGCTCATCCTCAAGCTCATGCTTAAATCAAGTATTATGCTCATTCTCATGCTCAAGTCAAGTTTCATGCTCAAGTAATGTTTTGAGTTCAGTTTGCATCTCTGTTGCTGGTACCTGTCCAGTTTTGTTTTTTTGTGTTATTTTCAGGAGATTAAAAGCTGAATCTTAAGTTTTATTCACACCACCTGAGTCCTGCAATGGGGTCCTCTTCCTTGCCTGCCACAGCAATACATGAAACTAGGAACCACAAGTAAGCCAGCAGCCTGAGAGCTCTGTTGGGATGATATGGTACTTTGAGGTCTTTGAGATGAAATGGGGTCTGGTTATTCAAGACCTTGTATGTGAGGAGAAGGATTTTAAATTCAATCCTGGGTTTAACAGGGAGCCAATGAAGAGAAGCCAGTATGGGAGAAATATGCTCTCTCTTTCTAGTCCCTGTCAGTACTTTAGCTGCAGCATTTTGGATCAGCTGAAGGCTTTTCAGGGAGCTTTTAGGACAGTCTGATAACAACAGTACTCCAGTTTAGAAGTAATCATTACATTAATTAGCCTTTTACGTAAGATGGGATTTTTCTAAGAAAAACAAAAATAAAATGCCTCTTGTGCACAATTTGCCAAAAGACTGCATGTGCTTCAAAATAAATAATTTCCAATGGTGCAATTAAAGTTCTTATTTGTCCCAGGAACTTATACAGAGAAAGATAAAAAGTAAAACATTGTTTAAATGTAGGTAGTGGCTCACATGAAAATCATGTGATAGTTCATGCTGACAATGTGATGTACAAAACCATATAGCATGCATATAATTCTTAGCAGAGTTGCCTGTGTTGTGGTTGCATACGGTTGGAATGCATCATTGTCCTGTATGATGAGTTCTATGGAGAGTTTTGTACTGTATAAGTTGTAAGGTGGGGCTTTTAGTCATTTTGGAGTTGTTTAAACGTATTTGTTTCCAAAAAGTTTGATCTGGGTTGATGAAAACATCTCGCTCCCATTTTGTGGTATGGAGAGAAATCAAATCATCAATTTTTAACAATACTTTTTTATGTAACCATTTAGGGGTCCAGAGATTTTAAAATTCTGTTACTGATGTAGGCATTTCTAAGTTCAGTTGATTTCCTGGATAGACTTTTTTTTTTTAACTGTTTTTGAATTGGCATATCAACTATCAACTACCTCAGATATTTTTCTGACTAACTTATTGTTTGTCAATATGAGGAGTAAAGGGGTTACAATGTAACTGATAGTTGTCATGGTCCTGGGCCGGTGGCCCAGTGTTTTGTGTTCTCTTGGTTCTGTTTCAGTTATTTCTCTGATTATGCTTATTAGTTCTCGTTTGTATTCCGAAGTTTATTTCTAGTCCCTTGTGTTTCCCTGTCAGGTCTGTGTCTCTGTCCAGTGTCTGTGTGCCAGTTCCCCGTGTCAAGTCTACGTGTACCTTGTTTAGTCACTTCCTGTTTTATTTTGACAGTCTTGTGTTCCCCGTCCTTTGTGTTTAGTTTTGCTTCCCCTGTCATTAGTTTAATTTGCTTCACCTGCTGTGCCCTGCTGTTTCCTCTTGCCCTGATTACCTGATGTGTATTTAAACCCTCAGTTTTCTTCTGTTCTTTTTCGCATTGTTGTCTTTGAAGCTGCTGTGTGCTTTACTGTTCCTTGTGTCCCTTAGGTTTTGTTCTGGCTTTTGCTCCAGCCCAGTTTATTAGTACCTGTCTTCCTCTTCTATTCAATAAACCTCAACTGAGTTCCTTTCATCATTTCTGAGTCCTGCATTTGGGGTCTGCTTTTTCCTGCCTGCCACAGCAACCATGACAATAGTTATCTCCAGCCCATTCTAATTGGCTACTTATATTCAAAATCTCCTCAGAGGCATGCATGATGATCTGTTAACCTTGACCAAAACATGTTATAGACCCCAACCTAGGCTTCAAAAGGACCAGCAATCCCTAAACCAAGACCACACCAATGTATCCATTGAACTATAAATTTGTTTTTCTTTACACATACAGAAATTATAACAAAATTAAGCACTATCAACATCCAGTGATTTTTTTTTTATGGTGTTTGGGCACTTGGCCAAGGGAGAAAATGAAAGTCAATTGCAATTCTTCTGAACATCAGAGACTGGAGAACCTGGGAGGTTGTTGTCTAGGCTTTCACTCAAGGCTGCCACAGTACCACCCACACACATATACTGCAAGCCTTTTGTTTGAGCTGGAGGTGACCAACCTCTTAATCAATACACACCAGCGTTGAGCTGGGAACATGATATAGCTGGTTTGTAGACACATGCACATACAAACATTATTTATGATTATACATAGATGCACACACTGACTCAGGCACAAACACTGACATTTAGTACTTGCCAGTATAATTTTAGCCATTTTCAAAAACTAGCGCTGTCTGAGGCAGGTGAAGACCTCAAAGCAGGACTCAAGACAGAACTTAACTTCATCTTTTAATTGCTGCAATACAGGACTGACAGAACTGGATGGGCCCAGCAGAATAAACTAAAGAACTTCACAAAACAGGATACAGACTAAAGGTGAGCACACAGCAGGCAGGAAACAATGTTGAGGACACAACAAAGGACAAGGGGAAAATACAGACAATATATAAATCAGGTAATCAGGGAGGTTGGACACACCAGAGAACACAGCTGAACAGAGTCTCACTGACAAGAGAAAGGAAGCAAAACTGAATAGTACAAGATACCACAGAGTGTCAAAGTCAAACAGGAAAGACTAAATACAGAAACCAGGACTAAGAACTAAGACACTAGAACTTGACGCAGAAACCAGACAGACAGAGAGCGAGACAAAACCAGACGGAAACATCAGGGAGTCAGGCACACAGAGGAAACACATGGAGACAGGAACTAAATGCAAAAACCATGACCCAGAACAGAACTCAGAAATCAAACAAAGAATTCAACAGAGACAAAACAGAATCTGAAAGTTTGAAAACAGAAAACATTGGGTCCTAGACCCAGGACCATGACAGAGTAAGCCTTAAAGCTTGAATTTGCTCTTTGCTCTATGTTGTTTCCTGCTATAGTCTGAACCGAGGAAGCGCAGAATTGATTGCATAATAAAAAAACAAACAAACAAAAAAATTAATCAATAAAAAACAAATACGGCCTATGTTGAACCTAATTGTAATTACACTTTAAGTTTTTTGTCTCATTGCTCTCTCCCTCACTCTTTATCTCCTTAATGTGAGGCACTGATGCATAATCACGATTGAGATAATTTGATGGTGTGTAGCAACTTTGAAGTAGCTGGTTATCTCATTTTCTATCAAGCACAAATGCTGCAAAATAAAGAAGAAAAAAATCAACATTATTAAAATGCTTGTTGGCACTCTCAAATGTGAGATTTTCTGTATAAAAGATAAAGACACCTAAATGAAGGCTAACAAAGGTTCCACTGAAGTGGGGACATCTTTTCTGAAAGACAGATCCCAGGTCAGTGCAAATGTCTGAACCCTGATAACAGCTGGCACAACCTGCAAAAGTGGAAAAAATTAATCCAACTGTGAAACTACCTGGGGATGATGAGTGGATGCTCCTTTCTAAGTCCATGTTGATCCCAGAGGTCCAGTTCTGATATTGAGGGACGGCGCTAAAAAGGTCATTATGACTTTATGATAACGCAAAAGGGAGAACTGTGTTGCTGAAAGCTTCTTGGTTGCATAGGATGACTATAGGTAAATGCACCTGAGGCCAGATGCAAAAAACAGCATGCATAGATTCACCACTAAAACTGTTTTTGGACAATGTCAGAAATGCTTTATGACGTGCATTCTTCTTTACAGATCATGACATTTTTACAAATGTGCATCTCTGACGGCATTCCCAAAATCCATCTAGACCAGTGTCATTATAAGTCTGTATATTTATTAGTTTAGGTTTTAAATTTTATTTTTCAGTTTAGTTTGATTACTATACAGAATGTGTTTGCTCAGTTCAGGCCAGTGGCTCAGAACCATGTAAACATAACCACTAATAGCCTCTTATGTGAACCCTAAAGATGGTTATGCAGGAAAATCCCAGTAGATCAGCAGTTTCTGAAATACCCAGAGCAGGCTGCGTGGTACCAGTCACTTAATATAATATAATATATATGCCTAAATATACTGAGTTGCTGCCATGTAATTGACTGATTAGATACAGTGTGTTGGCAAAAGTATTCACGCAACCCATCCAATTCAGGCATTCCAATCCCTTCTGTGGCCACAGCTGTTTCTACAAACATTTGTGAAAGAATGGATCGCTCTCAGGAGTTCAGTGAATTCTAGCGTGGTACCATGATAGGATGTCACCTGTGCAACAAGTCCAGTTATGAAATTTCCTAAATGTTCCACAATCAGCTGTAAGTGGTATTATAACAAAGTGGAAGTGATTGGGAATTACAGCAACTCAGCCCTGAAGTGGTAGGCCACTTAAAATGACAGTTCAGTGGTTATTGAGACTCGTAATGTGCAGAGGTTGCCAACTTTCTGCAGAGTCAGTCACTACAGACCTCCAAACAGTGCATAGAGAGCTTCATGGAATGGGTTTCCATGGCTGAGCAGCTGCATCCAAGCCTTACATCACCAAGTGCAATGCAAAGCATCAGTAGTGTAAAGGACATCACCACTGGAAGTGGAGCGCAGTGGAGACATGTTCTCTGGAGTGAACAATCACGCTTCTCTATCTGGCCATGTGATGGATAAGAATGTGTTTGGCAGTTGCCGGGTGAACAGTACTTGTCTGACTGCATTGTGCCAAGTGTAAAGTTTGGTGGAGGGAGGATTATGGTATGGGGTGTTTTTCAGGAGATGGGTTCAGCCCCTTAGTTCCAGTGAAAGGAACTCTTAATGCTTCAGCATACCAAGACATTTTGGACAATTTCATGCTCCCAACTTTGAGAGTTTGGGGATGACCCCTTCCTGTTCCAGCATTAGTGCGCACCAGTGCACAAAACAAGGACCATAAAGACACATGGATGAGTGAGTTTGGTGTGGAAGAACTTGACTGGCCTGCGCAGAATCCTGACTTCAACCTGACAGAACACCTTTGGGATGAATTAGCATGGAGACTGTGAGCCAGGCCTTCTCGTCCAACATCAGTGTCTGACCTTACAAATGCTCTTCTGGAAGAATGGTCAAAAATTCCCATAAACATTCCTAAACCTTGTGGAAAGCCTTCCCAGAAGAGTTGAAGCTGTTATAGCTGCAAAGAGTGGGCCAACATCATATTAAACACAATGGATTAAGAATGGGATGTCACTCAAGTTCATATGCGTGTGAAGGAAGATGAGTGAATATTTTTGGTAATTTAGTGTATTTGCATTAACAATCAATTGAACAGGCATACCCATTAAAGTGTCTGGTGAGTATAAATGCACTGTATCTACATCAGTCGTATATATAGAAAAAAGTAGAGCTATTCTCAACTTTAGTTTCATCTTTGTGTGCTAACATGGGGACGGTTGATGGTTTATACTTGCTCACATCACTACAGTTCTGTCAATCAAAGGAATGTCAACAAGCCCTGAAGTAACAATTCAAAGGAAACTTGGCGATGGTGAAACTGGTCATGCTTCTGTGTTTGGTAACTTTATTGTTTGTAGTGTGACAGTAGTATCTGCCAAAACAACAGTAATTCTAATTCCAATAAAAAGCGTAGAGACAAAATGAAACAGGATTACAAGAAAATAAAAGCGCCACAGCAAGACGTGACGCTGCATTATCACTTCAGGGTTCCTATTAGGGGTGTGAATGCAAACAGAAAAAAGACTTGAAGGATATATATTTCCCACAGGACTATAGTCCCTGGAACTGTTTGGTTCAAAAGCAGATCATATTCAACCCCAAATCACAGTAATTTCACAAGGTAGCGTTTGATAAACATTTCAGTGTATGGCTGAAAAATATCTATAATAACTCACTTTTGCGTGACTTCTCCTGAAGAACGTACACCAGTCCTTCTGCACCAAACCTGCAAGACAGCAATCCATAACAGCAGCGCTGAAGTAGCCATCAGTCGACTTGTGTCACCCGCTGACGGTATGCAACCCAAATGTGTGGTTTTGCTCAGGCATATTTTATTTCAACAGCAGACTAAAATGGAGACTGAATGGAAGTTTCAACTGTCAGAAAGTAAGTGATTGCTTTAAAACTTTGTCACTATAGAGACTAGAAGTAAGAGTATAAGGGGCCCCTGGACAGGTTAGATCACTGCACTAAAAAGTAACCTTCTTCAGCTCTCTGTCTCTGTCACTCTGTCGCTTGCTCACTTGCTTAGCTGTCATGATGGGTGTTGAAAAGCAGAGAGTGACACGTTCATCCATCTCTGAGCAGAAGTTAGAGTTTTGAATGCTGAACAAACTCACACACACACACACACTTGCTCACCTAGTCTACCTTTCTGTCGATATGCTGCATTCTGCACCCAAGGAAGAGCTAAGAGTATATGAATATGTGCACTGTTACCATGTCTGTGCACAATATCTCTCTCTTTTATATATATATATATATATATATATATATATATATATACATATATATATATATATATATATATATATATATATATATATATATATATAAGAGAGAGAGAGCTATAGATATATGTAGGCAGCATCGTGGCACAGTAGTTAGCACTGCTGCCTCACAGTTAGACTAACATCTAGAAAGCCTGGGTTTGAGTCCACCTTGGCCCATGGCTCTCTCTCTGTGTGGAGTTTGTATGTTCTCCCCGTGTCGGCGTGGGTTTCCTCTGGGTACTCCGGTTTCCTCCCACAGTCCAAAGACATGCACTTACTGGGGCTAGGTTAATTGGCCATTCTAAATTGCTCATAGGTGTGAATGGGAGTGAGTGAGGTTGTCTGTCTCTCTGTGTTAGCCCTGCAACAGGCTGGCGACCTGTACAGGGTGTAACCTGCCTCTAGCCCTATGTCAGCGGGGATAGGCTCCAGCCCCCCGCGACCCTGACCAGGATAAGCGGAGATGGATGGATGTGTGTGTGTGTGTACATATATATATATATATATATATATATATATAAGAGAGAGAGAGCTATAGATATATGTAGGCAGCATCGTGGCACAGTAGTTAGCACTGCTGCCTCACAGTTAGACTAACATCTAGAAAGCCTGGGTTTGAGTCCACCTTGGCCCATGGCTCTCTCTCTGTGTGGAGTTTGTATGTTCTCCCCGTGTCGGCGTGGGTTTCCTCTGGGTACTCCGGTTTCCTCCCACAGTCCAAAGACATGCACTTACTGGGGCTAGGTTAATTGGCCATTCTAAATTGCTCATAGGTGTGAATGGGAGTGAGTGAGGTTGTCTGTCTCTCTGTGTTAGCCCTGCAACAGGCTGGCGACCTGTACAGGGTGTAACCTGCCTCTAGCCCTATGTCAGCGGGGATAGGCTCCAGCCCCCCGCGACCCTGACCAGGATAAGCGGAGATGGATGGATGTGTGTGTGTGTGTACATATATATATATATATATATATATATATATATATATATATATATATATATTTATATTAAATTTAATATTAATAAAGCACTGAGCAGGACAGGAAACAATATCTTCTGTGAAATGTGCTGCATTTGTACTCATTAGAACCCATCCCAGCAACAGAGAGCTATTTAACATACATTTAGATTCCGGTTCACTGTTCATCCAGCCCATGTGATGCTTCTCCATCAGCAGGTGATGGGTCAGATAGTTCATCCTTATCTTTTAACATTGCCTGCAGCTTCCAGCACACAATAAATTTGATTTTCAAGTGATGCATTTTGAAGCACGTCCCACACATTAACTTCAGTTCGTTTGATTGTCTTTCTCTGGACATAAATCTGAGGTGCAAAAGTGGTTAAGTGTTTTGCATGAAGTTGACAGTGATGATTTAACATATAATACCATATAACACAGTGATATTTGCATGATATTTGGATATATTTAACACAACAAAAAAAGCAAACCTGAACAAAAATCATATTCAGAACATCAGGAAGTAGGGTACATGCTGAGTAGAACACAGTACTGAAAAACATTAAATTGTGAGAGCAATGGGGGAGGGAGAGAAAACATTACAACCATGAACAGGTGGATTCTTTCCTTCTGGTGTCTGCTTTCAGTCACAACTGAATCGATAAAGAGCAATAACCAGACCACCACGGCTGCATTAAGCGTAATGCGCAAATATTTTAAAAGATCAGATTGATGCATGGTAACAGTGATTAAAAGTAGAACTTTTTCAGTGTGGCTATGTGTGGTCACTGGCAGTGTGAAGACAGACTTTCACTCTAGCTAATTAGTTAGTTGACAGGACTGAACTCTGTCTTATCAGGGGTCTGACAGGGTGACTGGGGCAGAGAAAGACCACTGGGTGATTACAAGTTTTGGCAACTGCACACTGCAACAGAAATATGACAGACTAATTGCTTGCACATTTTGATAGATACAACTTTTTTTTTCTTTTTATCCTGCCACAAACACTGAGCCCATTTAATGCAGCGCCTGACATGTTTACAGTACTTTAGCTTATTGTTAAATATTTTCAAATTATATCTTTATAAATGTCACCTGTGTGTGTGCATAACACTAATTATCAATTTTAGTATGCCAAAGTAAGACACTGGTAACTTTAAATATAACCACTAACACTGTGAGCTGTTGGCTTTTAACTGCCAGCACAAACCACCAAGCAAAGGCATATTAGCATGCTCGAAGACTGCATACAACCCTCATAAATCCATAGTTTATTCACAATAGAACATAGAAAACATATCAAATGTTCAAACTAGAAAAATGTACTATTTAAAGAAGAATATTGACTCTGATTGAGTCTGATGCGAAACCCTGTGGTTTGGCATTGTTTTGCTGAAATATCCAATGCCTTACTTGTATGGGAGCATGTGTTGCTAAGTATATAAAAGGTATGTAAAACCTTTATCTTTTAGCACAGATGGTGCGCATGCTGCAGATTCTATAGTCATTAATGCATCTCCAAACCATCAGAGATGTGGGTGTTTCAAGTAAGTTCTGATAAGAAGCAGAGTGGTCCCTCTCACCTTTAGTTCAGAGGATGCAGTATCCTTGTTTTCCAAAAAGAATTTCAAATTTTGATTTGCATGACCGTAGAACACTTTTTCACTTTGTCTGAGTCCATTTTAAATGCGCTTTGGCCCAGAGAAGACAGTGGCATCGCTGGATCATGTTCACATATGGCTTCCTCTTTACTTGATAGACCTTTATCCTGCATTTGTGGATGGCATGGTGAACTGTGCTCACAGACAGTGATTTCTGGAAGTGTTCCTGAGCTGGTGCAGTTATTCCCATGACAGAATCATGCCTAGGACCTAAGTCCATGGGCATCAAATACCGATTTTCATCCTTGTTCCTTGCACACAGATGTGTCCAGATTCTCTGAATATCTCATCATCTATAGTACGTAATATCACTAAAAGATTCAAAGACTTCACGACTCCACATTGAGGAACATTACTCTGGTTCCACAATTTGTAGATTTTTTTTTTTGGCAGATTGCTCCTTTAAGAAGATCTTTTTATACCCACTCATGTTACTGAGCTGTTGCTAAAAATGTTCCTCCAACTGTTTCTTTCTGATATCGCTTCCTTTTTGCACTTTTTTTGACCCATCCCAACTTTTTGAGACGTCTTGCTGCCATCAAATTCAAACTGAGCAAATATTTTTCATGAAATTGTAAAATCAGTTTAAACATTTCATGTTTTTTTTTTATTATGAGTAAAATACAAGTTTGAGATTTGCAAATATTTGCATTCTGTTTTATTTATTTATTTTTTTTTTTTGGGGGGGGTACAAATGTAGCTTTACACTTAAAAATGTGCTATAAATATGGGCACGAGTATGGGATACATGAAATAGCTCCATGATTAGCATTTTATGCTACAAGATCGCTGTATGTTTTTATGCATCTTAACTGTTGTTGATGTTTGAACTCTTATTAACTTAGGTCTGAACACTTTTTTTTTTAATTGTCAAGATGCAATCAAGCAGTTAAAATACTTCACAGAGCAGAGAACCCAAATACAGGACACATGGATGGAGAGTAAAGACCAAAATCCAATTCTTTTAATCAACAGGCAAACACGGGAAGGTCAGAATTAAGGTAAACTGAGGTAAACAATTCAGGTCGAGACCAGGCAAAGTCCATTAATAGTCCAAAAATTTTATACACAAAGAGAAGACTTTGAAATGACAAAAAAAAAACAAAACAAAACAAACAAACAAACAAAAAAACAATCTGGCCAGGAACAAATGGAGTGTGTAATAATCTGATCAGATGCAGGTGAGTAATTGGCTGATTGGAACAGATGTGGAAGAAGACCCAGGTGAGTCTAATCACAGCAGGGCAGACAGAGACCAAGGATGGAAGATTAGTAAAGGGAGGAAGGAAATCTAAAAAGAATACTCAACAGGCAGTGATCACAAAATAAAAAACAGTGATTTACTTGAACCTAAACACAAGCAATCCAAAACCATGACATGAATCAGACCTGACTCTATAGCATTTGAGTTTTGTGTTTGTTCAGAAAAGAGATAACGTGTATCTTGTGTCAGTTTAATATCTTTACACTGAATACAGTATAAGTTTGCCTTTTTTTGCCGTATGACTAAATGATTAAATAATAGCACTGCCACTTCTCCACCCACAATGAAGTCAGGTATATTTGTGCCACATGTATCATCTAGGCAATTTTTTTAGTAGGGATTAACACTTGACAGTTTTATTTCATCAACAGCCTCAATGTTTTTCTGGGTTTTTTTTGTCCATGCCAGATTTTAATTTAGCCAAGTTAATTTCAAGTTAAAAAAACAGTTTATTACACCCTAGTGCCAATGTATCTGTTTGCCCTGCTTAAAGCCCAATTACAACTTTAAAAGCACTTCGACAAAATCCTTTTTTACAACAACACAATGCCACATGAAATTAGTCTGATCCAAATGTGGCATATTAAGGCTCTAATGTCCCAATTAAAATACAAACTTTATGCCTCATTTACCAACCTGTCAGAGCTAACATGAATGAAAAGACATTGTGTTGTGCTACACAGCAACATAAAATAAATGGATGATTGGAGACATAGTTTCTGTTTAGTGATGCACCTGAGACTCAGCACTCAAAGACACCCAGCCAACAGATGTTCTGTGCTGTGGGAGCACCCCACCACCCACCCCTTCTTGCCTCCACCTCTCATTTCTCTCCTCCTTCCACTCTTCTGCGTGATGTAAGGTCCCCCTGGCATTTTTTTTTCTCAGCCTTGAAATTCACAAACAACGTCCTTGTAACTTATTTCTCCCTAAACTCCTTTCCACCATCTGTTGTAGAGCAGGTCATGTACTGAATGGAAGAGGAAAATGTTGAGTAAAAAGGCTGGAGGAAAGGAAGACAAGCCTGATGGGCTCTTCACTACACTCCCAGGCATTTAGGGAGAAGTTCAACAAGAGCTAGCATTCCTTGTGTGTTGACAACAACAGAAGTACATCACAAGTCTGCCGGTTCGCCGCTGCCAATTTTTATTTGCTAACAAGCACATCAACTTCCCATTAACAGCATTCTAGGAGAGACAGGATGGCTCTGCAAAAAAGGGGATTCAAGTCAGACTCTCATAAAAATTACATCAGATAAGGTGATGCAGCCCATTGAACCATAACTGTATTGGGAGCAATTTTGAGTTTCCATTAATAGTAAAAGACAGGCGAATGTGTGGGGAAAATATCCTGAATTTTCAATTCTAATCAGTATTCAGGAGTGCAGTGACTCTTCATTATCCTCCAAAAAGACTTAAAATAGGTGGATGAATATGTGAACTCCCACCATGGCACCTTTTCTTCTCCTCTCTCTCTTTCAATCCAGTTACTGTCTTAGCTGCTCACCCTCTGATATTCACCTTCTCTTTCCTCATATTTTTCTCCTTTCTCAATGACATTGCACCCTTTATCCCACATCTTGCTTCAACTACTTCTCCCCAAGGCCTTATCTCAACCCCACCAGCTCTGCCATACACTCGCACACACTTAATACTACAAACACACAGACGCGCGCGCACACACACACACACACACACCCAGCCCTGTCCTTCATTTTAGTTTTAGGCATCTGTCTCTTCAGCTCCAGCGGTGTAGCCAGCCAGCTAGCTGTCAGGGCCTGGGAGCTGTCTACCTCTGATTATGCTATCATATTGCCCTGCCGATGCAGTTATCTCCCATTCAGACCAGGAGGAATCCAGTTTCATATTGGCCATTAATGTTTAACGAGACAGAAATTTAGAGATGGGTGTGGAAAGCCTGTGACCCTGAGGGCTTGATCCGATTCAACTTTGGGCAGGAGCGTGACATCAGTGTAGCACATACTTTACGTAGGCAACATACATGTGCTTAATCTTGATAATGTTGGGCCAGAACATCATCAAAACAAACAAGAAGTATGCTTCAAATATCTAGAGAAATAAAATATCAAATTCACAAGCTGTAATCCCATGATCCTGTTGCCTCTTGGTCCTGAGTTTGTACACTTTAATGTTTTTATTCTGAGTTTATTAAGAGAGCTGAGTACAGCAAGGCTGCATTAAGGCATCGTGGGACCCAGGGCTACAACTTTTTTCAACAGCCGAAGGTTTCAGTTGGATTAGCCTACCACAAGGTTGAATAAAAAACAAATGGAAGGAGGAAAGTGTAATTTTTAAAAGGAGAAAACTTGTTTTGTTTTTTTCAGGTAAATTAAACATTTTTTTTTAATGAACAAAATATAAAAATTAAGACAATTTTGAAGCAGATGGTAGATGTAATGAATTCTACAAGGACAAAGAAGGGTTTGGACATGAATGAGCAAACACACTGCTTCTTATATAGCACTTTTCTCATACCATCCTTCTTACCCGTTTGTCCAGCTATCTTGGTCTCACTGGCACTGCTCTCTCCTGGTTTCAGTCCTACCTCTCCAACCTTACACAGTTTGTCACAGTGGGAGGCTCCTGCTCCACCTCTGCTCCAGTTCACCACGGCATGCCTCAAGGCTTTGTGCTTGGACCCCTTCTCTTCACCATCTATATGCTTCACCTTGGTCAGATCATCCGTCGCCATGGTCTTTGTTTTCATTCTTATGCTGATGACACTCAACTTTATCTTAGTACCAAACCCTCCTCTCAGCTCCCTCCTCAATCTCTTGTCAGCTGTCTGCATGAAATCAAATGTATGTCATTTAATCTACTTAAGCTAAACAGTAATAAAGCAGAGCTCTTGGTTGTGGTCCCCAAAGCCCTACTTTGAAAATTCGGAGACCTACTCATCGACATAAATGGTTCCCCCATCTCACCTTCACCTTATGTTCATGACTTGGGTGTCATCTTAGACTCCACACTTTCATTCAAGAATCATATTAAATCAGTCACTAAGACAGCCTTTTTCCACCTTATGAACATCTCTAGACTCCGGCCTCTACTTACTGATTCTATAGCAGAGACCCTTATTCATGCCTTTGTCACCAGCCGGCTGGACTACTGCAATGGGGTCTTGTTTGGGATCTCTGGCAAAGCCCTGGACAGGCTCCAGTATGTCCAGAACTCAGCCGCCAGACTTCTATCCCGCACTAAGGTTTGGCATCACATCACCCCCACCCTTATTAACCTACATTGGCTTCCAGTAAAGTCTCGCATTGCGTACAAGATCCTTCTCCTCACTTACAAATCCCTCAATGCCCTGGCCCCTCAATATTTGTCCGACCTTTTGCAGCCATACCAACAGCCTCGGACATTACGGTCATCAGCCTTGGGTCTGCTCACCGTCCCTCGCACCAACCGCCATACCATTGGGGACAGAGCTTTCAGTGTGGCAGCCCCTACTCTCTGGAACTCTGTCCCTGCTCAGCTTCGCAATGCCCCATCACGGTTTAAAAAATCATCTGTTCAAAAAGGCCTTCAATTCCTAGGGTTTTTTTTTCCTCTCATTGTTCAGCGTCCTTGGGTATTGTGAAAGGCACTATATAAATCCAAGTTATTATTATTGTCATTATTATTTTCTATCCGAGCACTCAAAGCACTTTATACAACATGTCTCAATCACCCATTTAAGCAAGCACTCCAATGAATGCATGGGAGAGCAACTTTAGGTTGAGTATATTGCCTAAGGATACTGTGGCACGCACACTTTAGCAGCCAGGAATTGAACCACCAACCTTCCAATTAGAAGATGACCTTCTCTACCTCCTGAGCTACAGCCAGCCTGAAACAAATGAGCAGTGGAAATGACCTTCCCTTCTGGATAGTGGACAACAGAAATCCACTTGAAGAGTTTCTGTTCCATGTGCTGGTCAGTATTTACAATTAGCTAAATCATCTATATCATCAATAGCCGATGGTTCTGAGATTGAATTTTGACAAAAACAATCCTGCTTTTGCTCTCCACACAGATTTCTTGCTCAAATGTGATTGCTCGATAGAACTTTATTACAAGTGGAACATGAACAGGAACCAAAGCATTTGACCCCTGTTTACAGATTTTGCATATTCATACAGGTATCTGTTTATAGAGAAAAATGCATTCCTGAGGTAAGCCATTGTTTCTTAGCTATAAAAATGTCTTGGTTTAAATAGCGTTTGTTCTCCTTCTACCTGGCAGCTGGCCATAGAAGTAAAATAAATTATAATAGTGCAGAATATAGAAAAACAAAATGTTGAAAATTGTGTGTAGAAACATTAAAATGCCACAGGTTGATGATATATTTATAATACACCAGATGTGCCTGGTTGTGATATCAAACACACAGCAAACAACTGAAACTTCTGAAATGTGTAAATATAGATGACGGTGATTAAAACATTTGATCTTTGCTTCTCTGCATGTTTCAAAAGACCAAAAATATGAACTCATTCACAGAAAAAAAAAAGTTAACAGCTGTAATATCACTGAACAAAAATAAATAAATCCACCAATACCTCCACTCCCTCACCCTCTGAGCCACTGAGAGCCCTGATTGTCACATGATGCTTTGCACATGGGCCAAGACAGTGCTGAAGTGGCTTCAGGACACGTCTTCAGGCCAGACTTAAACCCTGATATAATGGAGAGAATTGAATGTGACAATTTACAGATGCTTTCTATCCAGTCGCACTGGAACCTGACATGAGCTGGTTCCATAAAGTGGGAGAAACTGCTCGGAGTTTAGCTGTGCAATGCCACTTACCCTTCGAAAAAATGCTTGTGGATACAAAGGCTTTTACACAAAGAGTGTTAATATTTCGGTAAATCTGCACATTTATGCCACTATTGCATGTCATCAACTGAGTTTCTTTAGTCTTGTACTCATTATACTCACTTTCATTTTTCTTTCTTCCATCTGCTAGTATCTCTGGCTACTGGCCCCACCAAACTGCTCACTATTTATTTATTTTATGTTTCTCAATGCTCATTTCTGTTTTTTCCTCACTCCAGCCAACAGATGCACATGGTCCGCCCTCCCTGAAGCTCTTTCTGCTGGTGATTTCTTCCACTTAAAAGTGAGCTGTTCCTCCCAAGTGTTGCTAAATGCTTTCTAAAAATGACTTGATTCCTCTGTAGGAATCACAGGAAGCAGGATCTAGGTTTGAAAGTTCTGTTCAGCTAGGGTCTTTCTGTGTTTCCTGTGCCTGCGTCAAGTCTCCGAAATGCCCACTTTCCTATTATAGTTCAAAAAGATGCACCTTAGGTTAACCAGGAACTCTAAATTGGCTGTAGGGGTGAATATAAGACTGCTTGTGCAGTATTATCCGTATCTTTGTGTTTATGTGTTACCCCTGTGATGGACTGGCGATGTGTTCACAGGGGTAACCCACCTCTTGCTGATGCGATGACAAGTTAAGAAAATGGATGGAGAAATCTTGAATCTCTTGAATGTTGATCTTGAATTGATGTGGTTAAAGATGTCTAATTTATTAATTTCACCTTTTTCTCCTATCTTACATCACTACTGCAGTGGCCTTTAAGTTCCTATAACCTTGTTTTTCCATTAACACTGAGCTACATTTCATGTGGACACTTCACAGCTCACATCTATCTGCATGTGATTCTAAGTACATTGTCTAGAGCTGCAACAAACTGTTGGTTTTATCAATGAAGCTAACTTGTGTTAATTAACCTGATAATGTAAAAATAAATTAACTTTTAAATCCATTTAATTAATTGATAACAAAATACACTTTTTTTTCTCCTTAATACTCAAATACTGTGTTCAGTCATCAAATTATCATTAAATATTTGATACATTGCTGCTTGGTTAAAAGAAACCTTGCTCGTCAGATAAAAAAAAGAAACACAAATAGTCCTTAAATTCAAAAGTATGGTTATGGCATACAGATGACACACAGAGGAATTAATGTTTATACTTTAGAGCCTGACTTAAAGCTTAAGTTATTGTAACTGTGTGTTAATACTGCTAACATACCCAGCTTTAATTCTTTCTTTCTGCAGCTTGTTCAAGAGAAATCGTTTGGAACAGACATCTTGTTATAAGCTGTCTCATAATGCTTCTCAAGAACTACTCAGCAAAACTGTTGAAAACGCAGCACTGCACTTCTTTGAGTCTTCAACAAACCAAATGTTGAAGTAGACTGGAGGAATAGTTGCAGAGACTCTTCTTTTGTAAGGATGATAATGTTTAAGACCAGCAGTCCTCCGCAGCTCCAAATTTGTTAAGAGCTCCTCATAACTCTCTCCTGAAGCTCAATTTTGAGCAATTCTGCCAAAGCCTAGGATATGTCATGAGAATATGACACATCTGCTATTTCATTTGTTCTTTAGAGAACCTGTTTTATGTCCACAGTTTAGCTCAAAGCAGACTAGCACCAAGAATTTCCATCTCATTTCATGACAGAAATCAGAGGTTATCTTGGTTGCTTGTGAAACACAGACTCATAAATAGATCTTTGTTCAACAGAAGAAAGTGCTTCAATAAGGATGGAAAAGTTAAAAAGATAAATGTGACCAATGTGCCACTTATTCAAGTTTCCCGAGTATCAAATGTTGTTCATAGTCTGCAAAGCTTTTACTGTTAAAAGGGAGTGACAGTGGTGATACTCAATCAGACAAGAGCCAGCTACTTTATTTACTCTATGAAGTATTGACATTTTCTCTCCAGTTTTAATTAACTGAGCTAAGGCCACAGCATATCTGGTTTTCAATAGGAAAAGAGCATTCACCATAATATTGCTGTTAATTAATGATGACCAGTGACAAAGCATAAATTCTTTCTGCTGAGGGGTTCAGCTGTCATTGAGAGGCAACTGAAGTGATGCCTCATGTTGATATTATTACAACCCCCTATAAAACTTCCATCCATCCATTTTCTACTGCTGATCTTTTTCAGGATCAAGGTTGGGCTGGAGCCTATCCTAGCTGTCACAGGGTGAGGGAACACCCTGGACAGGTCACTAATCTATCACAGGGTTAACACAGAGAGCCAGACAACCACTCACATTCATACCTTAGACCAATTTCGAATCACCACGTACCCTAACATGCATGTCTTTGGACTGAGGAAGCCACACAAACACGGGGAGAACATGCAAACTACACACAGAAAGGCTGTGAGGCAACAGTGCTAACCACCACGCCACTGTGCTGCCTCTTTAATAATGTTTTGCTGATATTTTGTATCTTTAAATTTTCTTACCTTCTAATTCCTGAACGAATGTGGCGCTTCAGTGTAAATGAGTCTATATTATCCATGCATGCGTCAAAGTTCCATCATCTCATATGGGATGAAAATATTGATACCACTTCATTGGATGATTATCTGATTGCTGGCAAGCTTTTACTGTAAATACACAAGTGGCACATGTTTTGGCTCATAAACACGGCCAAAGTTTAAATGAATAGAATCACTGTGTGTGCAAGTAATCCCTGTGAGTAAAAAGCTCTGGCTTCCGACAGCTCTAAATGATCCGCTTCAGACAGTTTTTCTACTCTTGGCTCTTAACGTTGTTATTGAGAGTGGAGAGTCTGAATGTGATTTAATATCTTTTAATATGCTCATAGTCTCAGGATGAGAGTTCTGACTGAGCAAAGCCTGTTTTGGTTCTCTGACTTTTCTAGTAGATACAGGGGTTAAAAATGTGGGAATAAAAAGTCAACTTAAAAATGCTAACAGTCTACAGAGTACCGAGGTGCTGCAATTTGTCTAGTATTTTTCTAGTAAAGGTCTTGTTTTTCAGGTATGTGTCAAATACAAGAAATTTACATGCCTTAGTTTTGTGTTGTCTTTAAAGTAGCTTTGTGTCTTTTTAATTATTTGTTTCCTCGTGATATCCGTGCAGTTCTTTTCCGTCTCTATGGTCATTTTCTGTCTGCGTAGCCAAATCAGTTGTTTGTTTGAGGTAAAAGGTTCATTCTCTCCTGTTTCTTTGCAGTAATTTTGTGGGTCTCTATGGGAAATTTGTGTTTCTTTGTAGCTGTGTGTTTCTCTGCCATCTTTTGTAGTTATTTTACATCTCTCTCTGGATGGTTGGCATCTTTTCTTTGTTATTTTTTGAGAGTTTCCAATGACTGTGCAACAAGAATTTAATCTATTGTACGTGATTGGTTTTTCATCCGTGATCCCATGAGGTCTCCTAACACCAGCCCTACTTGTATCACAACAACACACCACCGCTCCCATGCAATGACTGTGATATGGACTAAAAGCACATGCAGTGAACAGCCACACTAACTTGTTCTGGAAATACAGCAGGTCTTCTCTGAATGTTTGTTTATTCATTTAGTTTTACCAGCGACGCTGAGCATCGCTGATGTAAGCATTTTCTTTTTTCATATAATCACCTCTAGAATAAGTAAATATCTCAGCACAGTGCCTGCTACATGGAAACCGATAATAAGCTGAACTATTAGGACTGAAAACCATAATATATGTATCTGCTGAACTAATTCGTTTGTTTGTCAGCTGCATTATATTCTCTCCTGCTGAGCTCCCGAGCTCTAAAATATGCTTACAGAATAGGATGATTATGAATATCAATTGGCTCTTAGCATATATGGGAATTTCTATTGGCTCATTACACAAGATATGTAGAGTAGAGCGGCTGACTCTCAACTTTAACTCCTTGTGGTGTCCATAGCCATTTTGTCCTGATTGCAAATTTTTGCCAAGGATCCTTCTTGCTTTTATAAAAACACACACTGGTCTAGACAGTCTTACACATCCATGGTACAATGCATCATTTTAATCAAAATACTATGATTGTGTCAGAGTGTTCATCCCTAAGTCAACAACTTCATCCATTTTGGATGACAATGTTTTTGCTGCGTTTCAGTTGAAATTGCAACATCCAAAAAGGTTTGGTGCTTGTCACTGACTGAAGAGTAATTTCCTTTTATTGAGATAACAGTAACTCAGAGAAAAATAGTTTTCTGAAGAATAAAAACTTTTCTTTCAAACCTAACTGAAAAACGGTGTGAAATGAACTGTCATTTTTCCACCGTATTTGTTTCAGAGTAGAACATTGTTTTGTTATAGAGAGGGGAAAGAAAGATTGATAATCTGATACCAGTTTTTGCTATAGTAATAGTATTTACACTTTACAGTACAAGATGCATTGCACTATTGTTTTTACTGTTGGTATTGTTGACATGAACTCATATGCTTGGGCACTGTGTTATTTCTGTTCTTGGCTAATTTAACAAAATATATTCTCTCTCTTCTCCTAATATTTCCTAGCTGCATGATGATTGTAGGCTAAACTTCTTTTTCTTGACAGTAAGAGCTCAGATCGGCCTCAGATACTAATCACTCTTTTTTTTTTTACCTGAATATACAACGTTCCCAATTTCTTGAACCCTGATTAAATCCAAAATTTGAAAAATGAACAAAATATTTAGCAATTTGTTTGCAAAATGTAATAAACTCAGGAAACATTAGAAAAATAGAACAACAGCAAATATTTACATCACAAATCATTTTGTTCATTTTAAATCTGACAGTCAATAAATTGGACACACTCTAGATTCCTACAGCATTTATCGTACATGTTTCAATTTGTGGATGTTCTTTTCATTCAGTTAAAAAAAGTAACTAATTTCAGTGCATGCATCATTAATTCTTAAATATCCATGAGTCCACTTTCTTGACCACTTATCCAATCCGAGGGTAATGGGGGGCTGGATCCGTGCTGTCATAGTGCAAGAGGCAGACACACCTTAGACAGGTGAGCCGCTTTATTGCAGGCTGAGCAGAGGGACAGACGAGCATTCCTACAGTCAGTCTGAAAATCTGCTTAAAATGCAACTCTTTGGAATGTGGGAAAAAGCTGGAGTAGGCATCCATGTCAGCACAGGAAAAACGTGCAACCTCCACACAGAAGGACTCCAGCTTGCAAACCCAGAACCTTCGTCCTTGAAAATTGCCATACCCACTGCACCACTGTGCCTACTTCTTGAACATTTTCAATATATTTTAATAAATATACTGATAACACTGGTGATTTTGATAATAATCATATAAATTTTTCTTATCATTTCTTCTCTACTTTCTAGCTGGACTTGCAAAACCACTTCAAAAATAAATAAACCCGTTAAGTACCCTACATTCATTTTATTCTTGTGTGCAGGCCTTTTTGTTCCCATGAAACCCTGCTGACATGTGGGACATAAGTCTAAATGAGACACATCTGAACATTCATCTGCGTACACCAAACTGCATCCTTATGTCAGCCAAGAACCAATAAAGTAAATCTTGCAAACTTTCAATGCCATTAAATTTCTCCATGCCATTCTGTTTCACTGGACCTGTTCCTGTTTCATTAATATATTGAATACTGTAAATAAAAACAAAAGAAAGTCATGGAAGGAAAGAGCTCAAAAAACTAAGTGTTGAAATGCTGGGAATGTCCCATGTAATGTCTCTTGATGATTAACTCCACAGGTTCTCATGAACATGTGCTGAAGAAAAAAAAAAACTCCCTTCCTCGGTCCTTTGCCCCTGTTGCTAGGCAACTTACAGCCATGGGTTCCAGGAAAGCTATCTGGTCATTTGGATGTGGATATGATTCATTCAGCAACATTCAACACTCCATGTGGGTTCAGAGAAGAAGAGTATCAGGGCAGGAACGATATCATGATAACTGATTGCACTACAGACAATTTGTCCCAAAGTATCAGAAGAGAATAATATTCTAAATGACACCAACATCCTCAAGAGTCTGCTCTCCGTGTATTTAAATGAAGTAAGAAATTTAACGAGATGTTCTGTATTGAATGGGCCGATACCTGGACATATCTTGGCATCACACATTGAAGTATCTGCACCTCCCTCCTTTGGGCACTGCGCCAGTGTCATTGTGCCAGCTGATCTTCCTCAATGTGTCGGCGTACTCTAAGCAGTTGCTTTGTTTTTGCTGTGGTTTGGAGGCTTAAAAAATAATACTTTTTTTTTTTTTAAATCCCATTATTTACATGCAGTAATGGAATTTTACATATTGTAATGTTAAGATTCTCACCACCACATAAACCCACATTATGAATCTGCACTGAAAAATAGTATGCCAGCTGGAGTGGGGAGTACAGTGAAAATACATACAGTACAACAATAATCAGAATTGCTGAATGTAATGTCAAGTTTCTCACCTCATAAACTATGTGAAAGCAACTTTGTTAGCATTTTTAAAAAGAAAAAAAAAGTTACACTCCTATTTTTCACTTATTTTTACTCTCTCTTCTTGCTCCCCAGCGGCCACAGTAATCAGCAACACTCTGATCAGTCTTTACTTTAAGATGTTTAACATGGAAGGCGACACAGTCATACTTAGATAATACAAAATAACCCCTTTCACTTCCTAATACCGAGAATGCTTCATTTGACCTTTTCTTTCAATTTGTTCATTGTTGAGCTCTCATTCCTGAGCACATTTCCACATAAAACACGTTTAAGCCTTTTCTCTGCACTTTGAATGGCTTTGATGAAAGCCAGTAAGTCAACTCTTCCTCGTATTCTCCGTTTTACACCAGTATGTGATTGAGAAAGGGGAAAGCTTAGAAGGCAGAAAGTGCAAACATGTTTTCAGATACGAGAGCAGAGAGAGTGCCCCACACAAAGCATCTGAGCTGAAGTGACCGGCACAGCAATGCTACAGAATGCAACTTGAGATGAATTTACAATGACAATGTTATGCATTTTAATTTGCCCATTGACAACCCCTCAAAACCAGGTCAGTGGACCATTTATGGTGTTTGAAAGGCAGTAATAGTGTTTTTTTTTTTTTTGTGAGAAATGAATGAAAAGGTGTTGTGCATTTGAAAGACAAAATTTCTACATTGCTTAGTAGGTGGTGATGTAGATAAATTGAATCCCATTTTAATTAAAAGTTTCTAAGCAACTGCAATGCTTACTACAAAGAGCAACTTTCCAGACACACTACACTAAATTGTTCCTTTGTGAATGAGAATCAGGAGGTCTTAACGAGGTACTGTGCAAGAAAAAGTGACTTATGCAAAACATAAAATAAATATAAAGTGTTCTAAGGCCATGTTCTCAAACAATGCAATAAAATGTGTCAGACACCCCCCCCCAAAAAAAAAGTTACACATAAAAAGGAAAACATTAACTCATTTTACTGCCAGTTGTCTATGTTCACAATCTATTTATGAATGTCATTTTGTCATTTGAGTCCTCTGGAGAGACTAAAGTGAAAGGAAATACCAAACATTAATATTGAGATCTCTATTAAATCACACAGACTAAATATAATGGCTGGCTTTAAATGATAGTATATTAAGTTCTGATGTTAATATTAGCTCCGTTAGAGTTTATTAACATCTCATTGTAGCTCTGTCGTGTGAAACATGCACACATACACACACACACACACACACACACACACAGTAAACAAGTAAACAAACACTGTCTGACACACTTTTTTTCATTTTGAGTGACATTTAATATTTTGATCAAAAAAATCTGATCATGTTAAAAAAAAAAAGAAACTTTGGTCTCAGTTTCCAAAAGGCAGATTTTATATGACTCTGTGTCAACAGTTGGTGATATTTACACTGACAATTACTCATGATTTGTACTGGGTGTTCCAGTCAGACTCATGCTTAACATTACAAAAATGATGAACAGAATTCTGCTTTTTAAATGAGAGACAGAGAACTTAAAGAGTAAAAGGTCAGTGTTCAGTTTCAGTTTGGGTTATTATTCCTTTTCTCTCCAGAGCTGTTGAGCAATGTTTCCCAGGACTGTGTATTCTGATAACAGGTTCTATAACAACCCATATTTAATTTGCACACACACACACACACACACACACATATATATATATATATTTTTTTTTTTTTTTTACTTGTAAGGACCACACTGCGCTGTGAAGCATGTTTGTGTTTGTCTGCTTGCTCTGTGACATACAATCTTATGGTACATCAATAGCTGTCTGAAGCGAGACCTCCATTACTGGTTTTGTGTTGCATGCATCCAAGGCCCATTGCTCGGAAATGTCGGTTCCTTCTCTGATCTGTGTCTCCACACATGCCACTGCGGCACTATGGGACACCTCCTGGGGCTATTGGTGTTGACGCTCAGCAGCTGAAAACCAATCCATCACATAGAAAAAAATGGTTAGGGAGGGAAAAGAGGGAGGAGAAAAGGGCAAGCCAGGAGGTGGTGAAGAAAACAATGGCGGCACTGCACTTCATGGTTTTAAAGGCTATTCATCACAATGGTCCCACTGTCAGGCTCCCTGCCTGTATATTCGTGGAGGGAATCAAACCCATGCCAAACTCATTAATGAGCATGGACGTGGAGGAATGAGCCATCATTAAGTCACACAGACAGACTGCAGGTGTCCATAGCCACTTGTGCTCTATCCTGTGCTGGAAAATAAGCATATATATATATATATATATATATATATATATATATATATATATATATATATATATATATTAGTTCCGATTACCATGGGGACCACGGTTACCTTCATTTTCCACATCCATTCCAGCTCCTCTCTGAGCCTTTTGTCCTGTTGGTTAGCCATCACAAGTTTGTCTGTCTGTATCTGGAAGTCCCACAGGATCTTGGCTCTGTTGTTCTCGACCACCCTTGGGGGCGTGTCCCATTTTGACCTTGGGACTTCCAAGTCATGCTTGGCACAGATGATCCTGTATACTACGCTACTTGGTTATGGCGTTCCATGTATGCCCTGCCTGCTAGCATCTTGCATCCTGCTGTTATGTGATGGATTGTCACAGGGGCATCTCTGCACAGCCTGCACCTGGGGTCTTGCCTTGTGTGGTAGACCCCAGCCTCTATCGATCTTGTGCTTAGAGTTTATATATATATATATATATATATATATATATATATATATATATATATATATATATATATATATGAATTAAGCAGCTGCTGTGCCCTGAAATATTTTATCTTTAAGGGTTTGAGCCACCTTGGTGTGGTGAGAAAAATGTGCTCTACAGCTCTGGAGCTCTTGCTGAAATCATGATCAGAGTTTAAAAAAATTTGAAGGTTGACTAGAATCATCTGACACGGAGGGCAAAGTTGGTATTGACAGCCTGATTTCTCTGAATTGCTCAAACACAAGTTTGAGTTTGCATCAAATTCATGGGAAGAAAATTTCCAGGTCAGGTGTACGTTTTGCCAGTCATGAAGCTTGTTCTAGGTTGGCAATGTGTGTAACTACAAATTAAATTTGTCGTGTTCCTCCCAATCACTCTAAGGTCTTAAGATGGTGGAGGGAGTACAGATGATGTCCTGTTTGAATTTTTAAAAATATATTTGATTTCTTCTACAGGTCCCTAAAACAGTTTGCTGAACCTAGCAGTGAGCTCAGTGTTACATCCTGGGTGAAAGCAGCTTTATACTAACATCCCGCGAATGGAGGAAATATCAACTTCAGTATACTGATACTCATTTTAGTGTCCTTTGTAAGCCAGCACCAATAAAAGCATTCTGAATAGCCAGCAGCAGTCTCTGTTTGCAAGACTCTACAAACTACTCTCAGTGGATTACATGGATTACAAGTTTCAGTCAGGTAGGCTCTCGAGTGTCATCCTTCAATTTTCAAGTGCATTAATGGAGAATTATTTGTAGTAGATGTCAAAAATAATGATATCCTCAATAAGTATAAGTCACACATAATGTGTTCTGATTGGACTGACAGATGGAGTACAGTTTTTAACTGAAATACATCAAACATTCCCCATTTACTATCATGTGTCACTCTGTTTTGGGTATATTAGCTCTCTTTCTGTCACTAAAATGCTTCACCGCTAAAAAGCAGCAGTGCTATGATCTGCTTGATGATGCACTGACTTATGCCCACATCACACAAAATGCTGTTTTATGAGTGCTATAATGCTTTATTCCCTTGCCAAAAAAAGAAAAGGGAAGAACTTTTTCTAGCTTCTAACCCGTGAAAGGTCCCATAATTGTGGTAATGTAGGTTTTAGAAAATTATAATAAATTCCCAATTTTTTTTAATGATTAATTAGACTGGAAACCATTATTAAAACTCTTATTGGATAGTGCAACAGGGAAGAGTAGAAAGAATGTAGGGGAAGACATGCAGCTAAGGGCCAGTCAGACTCAAACCCAGGCCGCTGAACTTCAGCCCTAAGGCACATGGCCGCCTGCCTCACCCTGTGAGCTAATCTGGCACCCAAGATGAAAACTCTTTTTCAAAAATAAATTGGGACTGAATGGATCATTTTAAAGCTTTCTCTCCAGTCTAAACAGTTGCACGGTTTAACATATCTCTCACTGTGGAATTACAATGGTTAATGAAAACTTGAAAGCAAGGAGGAAATGTAATTTTTATGCACTTGGATTAGTTGGAGGCTCCTTCATTAACTGCAGAAAATTAAGGAATCTATTGCTTGTGTAGTTTTCACTTCGTTTCTGCTCTCTTTGCCAGCAGGTGTCTAAACAAAGCCGAGGCAGAGAAAGTGAATGGAGTGTAATAGGTCTTCAGCATTAAACGCTGAGTTTGAGGCGCTTCATGTCCAGGGAAATCAATTTAAAGGGTTCTTCAAATGAAAGGATCTGGAAATTAATTGAACTCCCAGTGGCTGAACACGGTGAGTGTGTTGGCTCTCTGAATGGTCGGATCTAGAACAAGCAGCTGTAGGGAGTGAACAAATCTTGCCATTATTTTTAATTTGTGTCAGCCCCTTTTCATGAATGGTGGCTCGTAAGTCCCCTGTTTTAACCTTTTTGGCCTGTTTTCAAATTCAGTGCCCCAGACTCGCTGCATGATCCTAACTGCTTAAAAAAATAAGTTTTAATATTGGAACAATTAGGAAATGGGTTAAGTTTAGGCAGAACAATGTAATATAACAAAGAAACCCCAAAAGTTTCACCTCCAAATCTGAGGCCATGGCCATAAAAGAGTGAAGTGCCCACTCCAGGTCAGGGATAACTTGTTGCCCAAGCGGAGGAGTTGAAATATCTTGGGGTCATTTCATAAGTGAGGGGACAGTAGAGCAGGAGATTGGCATGCAAATTGGGGCCACACCTGCAGCGATGCAGATTCTGCACTGGTCTGTTATGGTAAAAAAAAATGCTGAGCTGTTGATTTACCAGTTGATGTAAGGTCCTACCCTCACCTATGGTCACGAGCTGTGGGTAGAGACCAAAAGAATGAGATCCCAAATACAAGCGGTGGAAATGAGCTTCCTCCAAAGTGTGGCTGGGCTCTCTCTTAGCAATAGGGTAAGGATTTCAGTCACTCTGAGCTGCTACTCCCTCCAAATTGAAAAGAGCAAGTTGAGGTGGTCCTGGCATCTGACTAGGATATCTCCTACCGGGAGGAGGCCCGGGGGCAGAACCAGGACATGCTAGAGAGATCATATCTTTGGGAATATCTTGGTGTACCTCTGGATGAGCTGGAGTAAGTGACAGAGAAAAAGGATGTGTGGGCTCCTCTGCTTAGACTTTTGCCTCCAGGACCTGGGCCAAATAAGTGGCATAGAATGTGGGGGGAAAAAGGAGTTTGGGGATGAAATAAATAATTAATCAATAAATAAAACGCTAAGGAATTTTCAGTGTTGGAATCACTGATAGGTGAAAAAAAGGTGTCATGTTAAAATGTTAACAGGTGATCAAACAGTCGTCTTGAGTAACAATTATGTGTAACTGATCAGAAATACAAATTTTTACAACATGGTGGTTGTATTCAGTGCCAGATGTGTAGGATTATGCAAAAAATAATGAGGACAGAAAAGACTGATGCTACCGTCCATCTTGGGAGAGCAGTGCCCATTAAAAATGTTGTCTTGCCAACCTGTACAGTGGTAGTGCTTATCGTTAGCAAATTTTAATCACTTTTTTCATTAGAGTATCCCATAAAGCTTCTGCATGTGTTCTTTTACTGCCATATTAATGGAATGTACATGGCTAGTTTTTGATAAATGCCAAAATATCAAGGTTTTAATGAGAAGTGGACCCAAATGCAGGACTCGGAGTCTCCGGATGAGAAGTGGATTTATTAACAGATATGAACAAAAAATGTGCAGCACAGAAATGGCAGGATAAACTTTATAACCTAAAGAGGCAAGAAAACAAACAAACCTCAATACTCCCAAAGAAACAAAAAAGAGTTGGTGCTGGGGGGCACAAAAGCTTGGAAAACAGGGATGAACATGAGGATGAACTCAGCGAGAATAAAAGGGGAACACTGTACTGTACACTAAGGAGTGATTGGGAATGAGGAACAGGAGGCAAACGAGACACAAGTGAAGACAATGAGGGCAATCGCAAAGGAGGAAGTAAAAGTAACACAAAACATGAAGGAAAACCAGCCTTCAACTAAGCAAAACACCAGGATCATGGCAGCAAAGGCTCGAGATCATACACATGGGCAATGTGGTATCACATTGTTGACATTTAACCGTCCTGACTTGGTGAACATCTGATGTCAGAACCTCTGTCTTTTCTGATCTGAATTTCATCAAGAGTTTCAGAATAATTTAACGTAGGCCTGTTATGTTTAATTGCACATTCATATTTTCATTCTTGGATTTTACTGGAGCTGCTTCGTGAAAAGCTTATTCGGGACCTTGGTGCAGTCCTTCAGAAGCCCTTTTAGCTTCGCTTCCATTCTCATCATTTTAAGCCCCACCTGCTGCCCGTTCCAACCAGAAGGTGTGAATAGCAGGTGCGCGGCATTTCTGACGCTGACAGCATACAGAGCCACAGGTAGACGAACTTCCATGAAACCAAGAGCAATCTGAAGAATGAGCTTTGTATATACAGTACCAGACATTTTATTAGGTACACCTGTTCAATTGCTTGTTAACAGAAAAATATCTAATCAGCCAATCACATGGCAGCAGCTCAACGCTTTTATGCTTATAGACAGGGTCACAGTGATCTGCTGAAGTTCAAATTGAGAATCAGAATGAGGAAGAAGGATAAATGACTTTAACATGGCATGGTTGATGATGCCAGATGGGCTGGTTTGAGTATTTCAGAAACTGATGATTTCCCATGCTACCATCTCAAGGATTTACAGGAAATGATTCAAAAATGAGAAAATATCCTGTGAGTGACAGTTCTCTGGGCAAAAATGCCTTCTTGATGCCAGAGGTCAGAGAAGAATGGTTAGACTTCTTTGAGCTCACAGGAAGGCAACAGTAACTCATATAACCACTTGTTACAACCAAGATAAGCAGAAAAGCCTCTTTGAACATGCAACATATCAAACCTTGAAGAACATGGGTTACAGCAGCAGAAGACCACACTGCACACCACTTATGTCAGATAAGAACAGGAAACTGAGGGAGTAAAAGAGAAAAAAGCATTGATCTTTTTCTGCTATGACAAGTCAAAGTAATGAAAAGAAAAAGTCAATTATAAAAGCCCATTTATATGTTTGTGTGTCTGTGGAGCATTCACTATGGTATTAAATGATGCACAGACTGCTTTTTTCTATAGGACGTGAAACATAGTCAGCCAGCTAGGAACATTTTCCACTGACATGAGTTGGGATGACATTTTTATTGCACTCTGGGTTACTGTAGTATTACATCAGCAGTTGTTACAGTGCTTCTAAGCAGATAGGATAAAACTAGCAAACCATAGTATTTGTAGATCATTGGTATCGCACCGTGGCAACAAGAGTCTGACATGTTCATCTGTTTATCAGATGCACTTGTCATTTGTTTTGTCACTGGTGTGCAGTCAGTAGGTCCTGACGTGTTTGTGCAGCCCCCTTATGTAATCACCCTCTGGGCTTTACTTTATAGCACAGACAAGGTGAGTGGCCTTGAAAAGGGCCACTGCTGCCAAAAACTGTATATCAGCATCAGTGCACCGTAAAAAGAAAGAATGATTACGGGTATCTCCAAGTGATCTTGAATCAAGTTTGACATATCTATATTACATGAGAGCATAGTACTGTTTACTCTTACAGCTGCAGGTGAGACACACACACACACACACACATACACACACACATTATTATATTATATAGACACACACACACACACACACACACACATACATATATATATATATATATATATATATATATATATATATATATATATATATATATATATATATATATGTATGTGTGTGTGTGTGTGTGTGTGTGTGTGTGTGTGTGTGTATAGGAAGGCACATATAAATATACTGTCCTGAAGCTTCAGAGCATGTGTAGAGACATCCAGGATGTCTTTTATGAAGCGTGTATTGAGGCTCGCATGTTTCAGGGCGCGTGACATCTGAAGCCTCGCTGGTTCAGGAAATGGTTCATGTTTTGGCATTATTTATAAACTGCAATGGATTCCCACAAAATTTGTGTGTTAGTGTTCATGTTGGTGTTTCTCCGGTTTGCCTGTGGCATAGTGGAGCTTGTTTTAATGCAGCCTACAAAAAGGTGAAAGGTTTGCCCTGTACGGCAACACTTTGAGCTCATCTCCCTCTAAGTAAGGTACTGTTTTACACATAATACGCCCGTAAATAATGAAATGTGTTACTACTATAATATTCAGAAATCATTTTTTTCATTCCAAAGTGAAGTGTTTCTTCTGTGCGAAGCAACTGGGCTACAACACCTCATCTATGGGTATCATCAACGCAGAGGCGCATATATCCGAGCCTATACAGGCTTGCTGTGGGATACTTGTGCACCCCTGCCTCCTCAGTACCATGTGAAAGGCTGGTGAAAGGTGGTCAGATAGACTTGTTATCCTCCCATCCACTCAGGTCAAAGTGATAAATTTACTTAATCCCACCAAAAGCACTTAAAAGGTCGAAACTTAAATGAGATCAGCACTATGTGAACATGCCCGAAGAATGTGTCTCACATTGTCTTTCACCTTTCCCACTATTACATCAGCTTCTTGAGACCCTTGCTGGTGATTGGGGGAGGTATGGTGGTGAGTGAGACTTGCAATCAGCCAAGCAAGATGAATGACAATGAAGACTTTCCCATTTTTCTCCCTGCTGTTGTTTAAAGGAGGCTGGCAACTGCACAGATGCAGAGGGCTCATCTTTCCCCTCCTCTGGAGGAAGTGACATGCTGGGTTGTTGCCATGGTTACTACCTTTGTAAGTCAACCATCCATCCGTTTTCTTCCGTTTATCCTTTTCAGGGCCGTGGGGACGGGGGGGCTGGAGCCTATCCCAGATGTCATAGGGCAAGAGGTGGGGTACACCCTGGACAGGTTGCCAGCCTATCGCAGGGCTAATACAGAGAGACAGACAACCATTCATACTCACATTCACAACTACAGGCGATTCAGGCATGTCTTTAGACTGTGGGAGGAAACCGGAGTACCCGTAGAAAACCATGCAGACACGGGGAGAACATGCTCCACACAGAAAGGCCCGGGCCAAGCTGGATTCAACTCTAGGACTGCTTGATGTGAGGGATCAGTGCTAACCACCATGCCACCATGCTGCCCTTGTGAGGCAACCAGTTTTTGTTAATACAGCACATTGATACCCTTATTTCAAAAGCATCCCTTTAAGTTATTGAAAAAGTGATGTTCTATTTAATAAATCCCTTTGAATACACTGGTAAATGAATCTCTGAATAGCTACATTTTAAACTGCTTAACTTGCTACTATATGAAAGGCACTTTGTATTTGAAAAGTGCTAATAGCATTTTATTAAGATACTGAGGTATTTAACTTGGCTGAATTATTTGTTCTGGTGCATAAATTGATAGTAATAATTTTTATTTTCACCCTATTTAGCAACATCAGCATCTGTGCATGTTTTTGGATAACTTTAAATACTGTCAATATAAAATGCTAAAATTATTGTTTTAGGCTTAGCATTAGATATCTACTACTTCAGATATATTTGCTATTTTCCGTAAGCTTGACACCACTTATGCCACAATCGTTTAAATAAATAGGACCCCCTTTGCAACACATACAATTTTTGGTCTTTGAGGATGATTAATCTCTCTGGCTCTGAGCTTTTTAGGTGTGAAGAAGCTTAACTCTGTACTTAGGATTGTCATAGAAGGTGTATGTTTTGATATGACCTGCTTTGTTACTGCACTTGCACAAAAGCTAGTTTTTTTGGGTTTTTTTACCTCGTTATTGAGGGGCGTTTGACATAGCACATACAATGTTTTCTCACCCAGTTCCATTTCTCACATTAGTACTCATTCATACCTGGGAGCCTTCCTGCATTAAACACACATAGAAAGAGAAAGGAGAGGTGATGACCTCTTTAGTCACAGTCCTAGATTCCTAGAACAGAAGGAAATGGAGAGATAATTTTGCTTGTGAATACACATAATGACTTTATATTCTATAACAAGACATGGTTTACTGGGGTGTGCATATCCTATCAAACACATACATAAAAGCCGCTTTTACTAGGTAAATAATAATAACAATAAAATTAAAATAAAACTGAAATTCTGAGCTAATTTGTCACGTTTTCTGTGGAACTATATTTGCTTTCAGAATGTTTTAATTGTATTTTATTTAGTTGTAAAACATCTAATTGATCTGTGTACCACAATACATACAGACCTGGATGCAGGACCTTATTTGTTGAAAACCCTGAGACTAACTGAAGAGGTACCTTCAAATAGTTTTCTTCCAGAAATAAAAGAATGGGGGGAAGGGATTTTTGCTTTACTGCAGAGAAACAAAACAAAAAATAAAACAATAAAAACCTTATAAACAGCAAGATCCTTATAAGTGCTAGCAGATGGTTTGTGAGTTTTCATTTTGGCCAATGCATTTCTTTTTTTCTTTTGCTCTCCTCAAGTAACAAAAGCCTGCTCAAATGTGACTGGTCACTAGAAGCTGGATTAGAAATGGAATCCAGAAAACTTCCAGTAATAAAAGTTGTGTCCCTTGCCTACAGATTCTGAATATTCGTATTCAGATACCTCTTTAAAGATTTTGGAGATTAATATTCACGCCAATAATAGCTCGAGGATGTCTGAGCCAGTAACGTTTAGTCTACAGAAGAAGCTGTCCTTCAGTCAAGGACAGGCATCAATATACAGAACAGGATCGATGCAGCCAAAGGAAATGTGAAAGTGGAAATGGGCTAAACAAAATTACAAAACTGAACTACAGATCAAACAAGCTGAAAGGAACCTTGCCTTCGATCCAAATTACTAAGATGGTCAGAATGGTGTTGGCAATGCCGCTGGTAAATTACTAAGGTTTTGCGAATGGCAATTAAGTTCTATCAAAGTCCAGAAACAAATGTTGCCACCTGAAAGCCATGTTGGTAGTTATTTGAGCAATCATTTTAATTTCATAAATAAATATGGCGAGAGGAGATGAGAAGGGATTTCAGGAGATCCAAACAATCTGAGCATTCCGCCAACTGATGAAGAGTTGCTAAACATTTCTTTCACTGTTTCTGCAGCAGTGACAATAAAGATTATCTTATCTTAATTGAAACCGTGAACTCCAGCTTCACTGTGATTCTTGCATGGCTCGTACACTATTTTGCCGAAAGTATTCAACTTGTCTGCCTGCACACATCCCGTTTTTAATCCAGAGGGTTTAATATGATGTCGACCCACCCTTTGCACCTATAACGGCTTCAAATCTTGTGAGAAGGCTTTTCAAAAAGTGTGTTTATGGAAATCTTTGACCATTCTTCCAGAAGCGCATTTGGATGAGAGCACCTGGCTCACAGTCTCTGCTCTAATTCATCCCAAATATGTTTTGTTTGGTTGAGGTCAGGCCAATCAGGTTCTTCCACACATAAGTCACTCATTCATTACTGTAGACCTTGGGAGCATGAAATTGTCCAAAATGTCTTGGTATGCTGAAGCATTAAGAGTTCCTTTCACTGGAACTAAGGGGCAGAGCCCAACTCCTGAAAAACACCCCCACACCATAATCCCCCTGCACCAAACTTTACACTTGGCACAATGCAGTCAGACAAGTACCATTCTCTGCCAAACTCATCCATCGGATTTCCAGACAAAGAAGTGTGAGTCGTCACTCCAGAGAACATGACTCCACTGCTCTAGAGTCCAAACTGTACCAGTCGCTTTGCATTGTGTAAGGCCTAAGGTGATGTAAGACTTGGATGCATCTGCTTGGCCATGGAAACCGATTCCATGAAGATCTCTAGGCACTATTCTTGAGCTGATCTGAAGGTCACGTGAAATTTGATGGTCTGTAGTGACTGACTCTGCAGCAACCTCTACACACTATGCGCCTCAGCATTTGCTGACCCTGCTCTGTCATTTTACATGGCTTTCCACTTCATTTTCACTATGTTATAATACCACTAACGGTTGACTTAGTAGTGAGGAAATTTCATCACTCGACTTGTTGCATAGGTGGCATCCTATCACAGTACCACGCTGGAATTCACTGAGCTCTTGAGAGCGACCCATTCCTTCACAAATGTTTGTAGAAGCAGTCTGCATGCCTAAGTGCTTGATTTTATACACATGTGGCCATGGGGTGAGTGAATACATTTGGCAATGTAGTGTATGTCTCCTGTTTGGCTTGTTAATTGGCTCTTTGGAGGCAGCGGCCTTTGAGATGGGCTTGCCATCTTCTCTCATCTTGTAAAAACCTTGAAAAGCTTCTGAAAACTGAGTTTACAAGGGAAATTAAACATGCACTTTAAACCAAGTAATTTGCACACAGAGATGTTGAGGTTACCACAGTCACCTCTCCTTACCCCTTTTTAAACAACTATAGCAAATAAAAAAACAGTCTTGGCTGCTATTTATCTATTCAACCAGAAATCTTAGGCATGCACCTGACAGAGCCTTTTAAATAGCAGTGTGGAGGGCTGTATAATGGACTCTTTAACAAACAGAAATCAACAGGTAAAAGTATACAGTGTTTTATCAGCTTCAGTATTGTCTTACACTAGCTCATCCTTGGATGTATTTTCTCATCTATACCTTCTCATCTATACCTTATGTTCTTTATTTATGTGCCAAGATAAGCACGAATTTAGGACTGCATTGTAAATGTGGAGATGACACACTCATGGTGAGTCTGCCCTTTGAAACAAGTCATGGCCCTGATGACTGTCACCTATTGTGACACATTTTCTTTGTTGGATCTAGACATATTCAAATCAAAGGATATGATCACCAATTTTAGAATGACTGCAGTCTTATAAACTTTTAGTGTGTAAGACTGGAATCGTTAAAGGCCATGCTGTCGACTTTGTGGAAAGCAACTAGGATCTAAGGGTGGTCGAGAGACAGAATAATATGTGTAGAATAATAGGATTATGATGACCTTTTTAAATGGGGCTTTTATTGAATAAATCTTGTCATGGTTTCATAATCTTCTGAGACACTAGGTCCTCTAGAGTGGTCACAAAACAGTTATACTGAAATATACTTTTTCCTCAGTTCTCACGTGGATTAAAAAAAAAAGCACCCTGCGGACTTGTGATTTGGTGCTGTATAAATTAACCTAAATTGAACTGAATTGAATAAACTTGCCAAGTTTCCACTTCAAAGTTTAAGTCTAAAACAGTTCAATCTCAGTCATTTTGTTTTACTCGTTACAGTTGCAGTATCTTTCATTGTGTCATCACTTTGTAGCCCTTGTTGGAGAGCAAAACATTAGAGGGTTCTACACATCCACAACAAAGCTGGCATGAGATCATTCACTGAACATGTGTAATGCACTTTAGGGTTTTGAGCAAACTGGCTATTGTATATAGACTTCTGCCATGTTGGTCTGAGGTGTACTTATACTCTGACATCATTTTTAACATTAAAGCTATTTTTTAAATTTATTTTGAGCTCTTACATCCGCATCACGCACTGGCCACTGCATTAGTCACATCTTGCTTGTATCAGGGCTGGACCTCCTTTTGCTTCCAGAGTGTACTCAGTGATCTCCTGTCTACAGAGTAATAATAAAGAAACCTTGACCCTGGCTTAACAACAGCTTGGTCTTCAAGGTTTTCTACTCTTAAGAAATGGTATCTAAAACAAACCGATTATGGTTATAAATGTTAACATTTATAAGTTAGCATTAATGCTGTTTAAAGAGTATGCACAGTGTAGCAAATACTGCAAATGACAGTTATATAAACAGTTTATTATTGGGCTTTTTTAGTAGGTAGCCTTTGTTTATCAGTTGAGTCGTGCTGTATTTTTATCTATTTTAAGGTGTGAACAAGTTTAAACGGCACGTTTTGAACAGTCAACAAAAGAAGAGTTGGGGTCAGGTCACAATCAGCATCAATTTGTTGACATATTAAAATAATCAAATTGTGGTGATAGTTATAAAAAAAAAAATTGGCAAGAAACACAAAAATATGCAGCAGGGACGTCATAGTAAAGAAACTAGTGGAAATAAGTGTCGTATTGATTTCACATTTTGTAAATTATTACTGCTGGATCAATAAATAGTTGATTAGACATCAAGGCAGCTGATGAGACCCCCACCACCCTCCTGCTGTAGGGGGAACAAAAATAGTTTGCTGAAAACAGTGACGGTGATGGTGATGATGTCAGGTGAACTTTGAAGTAGGCTACTGAAATAGAAAAGACAGAATTTGGAAAGCAGCTGAGACACCGAATGGTTTCAGAATGATTTAACATCTGTATGAGTTTCTCATTTCAGCAGGAAAATATTTTTATTTTTGCCAGTTTTTTTTTTGTTTTTTGTTTTTTTTTAAACGATGGGAAAAATTATTCCATGTGTTAACTGAACTGACTGAATATAAGAGTTAGGATTAACTGCCTTGTTCTCTTTTTGGGGACATTAAATACTACTGGTTTGTCAGAAGTGGCTGACGTACGGACATACAGTGTATCACAAAAGTGATTCCACCAGCTCCGTGATGTCATCATGGAGGAGTGGAAAAGCATTCCAGTGGCAACCTGTGAAGCTCTAGTGAACTCCATGCCCAGGAGAGTTAAGGCAGTTCTGGAAAATAATGGTGGCCACACAAAATATTGACACTTCAGGAACTTTCACTAAGGGGTGTACTCACTTTTGTTGTGGCTGGTTTAGACATTAATGGCTGTATATTGAGTTATTTTGAGGGAAGAATAAATTTACACTGTTATATAAGCTGCACAGAGACTACTTTTCATTGTGTCAAAGTGTCATTTTGTCAGTGTTGTCCCATGGAAAGATATGCTTAAATATCTGCAGAAATGTGAGGGGTGTACTCACTTTTGTGATACGCTGTATTTCATCAGTCAACAGAAAATGTGAAGGACTGTTTAAAATAAAGGCTTTATCTCTAATCCAGAATGGTGTACTTTCAGAACACATCTATGGGCATGAATACCTAAATGACTAGCCCTTGGTGATGAAATTAACTCTGGGTTTATTATTTATTTATTTATTGTGTATTAAAATATATTAGCTTGTAAAATTATTTTGTTGGTAAATGTTGCTGTCCAAGGATAGAATATACAGCATCCAAATGCATCTGAATGAGAGAGAGAGAAAAAAACCATATTCTTCATGATTATTGGAGAACTCTGAGTTCTATTATACTGTTCAAGGTTTAGGATGACTTATCATTCTCCACCCTTATCAGGTCTTTATTTGAACTTCCTACAGACAGTGAGAGTCAGACATCCTCTTTTACAGAAGGCAGGGAGGCAAGATAGGAATCATCCACTGAAGGGACTTCCAGGTTAATAATGTAGCTGTCAAATGTGCTGAGAGTGGTTGGGATAAGTGCACACCATGTCTATGGGAATGCATATGTGAAATTTGATTTATGTTACCTGCCTACCTGCAGTCTACATTTTACTAATACACTAAAGTGTTACTGCAAAACCTCAGCATGTTGAATGAAGACATTTGTAATACTTTGTGCTCTCCCTCTGTGACAAATAAAAGGTTTAAAAGGCTGTGAAAGAATTTGAATCCCCTTTACTTGAATGTGCTTGGTCTCAGTTATTTTGTTGTGTTGTCACATATTTAGTTGTTTACAAAATCATCTTTGTGGGAACAATGGACATGATGCATCTGGTGACTTTATACTGTGAAGCAACAAAAACTGTAAATTTACAGGCAGTGAATGTTGTCTGTTCTATTCTGTGTAAGACTATGATATTGTGAAGTGAATACATGGTGAATTTTACATAACTTTAAAATGTAGACTACAGGCTCATCACTAGGCATCTACTTGAGCCCTCAAGTCTGCAGCTCTCTTATGTTTTAGAAATGCACCACTGCAAGGGTTTCTTCTTTGCCAGTCACACCAATGCCTCTGCATCTTTTCTTGGCATGCTATGGTTCATTGAGCTTTAGACATAAGTCGTAGAGACAGACACATGGTTCGAATTTTGTGTAAAATATTAACAAGTCTAAATGTTGTCTTTGATCCCAGAAGCCTAAAATCAGCCTTCAATGCATGTGTGTCACCTTGTAAAGCCACCATGTTGGAGTGGCAGTTACAGATTTTAGAATGTTTCTCCACTGACTCAGATGGTCCAAAACAGATAGAGGAGTAATTATACTTGGTTCCAGTTATATGATATGAGCTGTATTGTGCCCTGGCCCAGATGTTTTAGTCTGGTATGAAAATGGGTGTTAAACTACGGTTGATAATTTTATGTTGCAGCACATGTCATAATGGACAAAAACCAATGCTGCATCTGCTTAGAGTACCCTCACACTAAGGCTAGTGCTTTATTTATTTTTTCCTCAGCCCTGTCAAGATGACCAATCTGTGCAAAATGCTACCCCTTTTCACCACTGGAGTTAGGATGACGTTGCCCATGTAAGTACAGTTGAATTATCAAAGCCAGCTAGTATCATACACACGGCTTCAGTTGCCAGTATTTGTTTTCATTGTGTTCCTTGAAATTGCTAGCTAGCACCAACTTTCCAGTGGCATCAGGAACATTGTGAAAGACTGCAAGCATGATTGATTGGGCAGCAATGTGAATTTTGTTGTCAGTCAGGCATGAAAAAGTAAGCTATTATGATTCTAATCCCCAAGTCTGACACAGCGACCATCCTGACAAATAAACACACTGTGTAGTGTTAGCCCAGCATCATGTCAAGGGGGAAGCCTCTTTGACACACTGCTCAAAAAAATTAAAGCAACACTTTGAAAACACATCAGATCTCAATGGGGGAAAAAAAAAAATTCATGCTGGATATGTGTACTGATATCAACCTACAGAGGACTGAATTCAAAGGCACTCCAAAAATCAAAGTGACAAATATTATGAGGCAGGTTAGTCCAGTCTACAACGCCAAATGGTACTCAGTAGTTTGTATCCCCCCCCCCAATATGCTTGCACGTATGCCTGACAATGTGGGGGCATGCTCATAATGAGCATGGTATCCTGGGAGATCTCCTCCCAGATCCGCATCAGATCCAGGACAATCTGAGGTGCAACCTGGCTGATCATTCATTCAAACCAGCTGGTTTGAAGAGATTTAAAAGAGATTTATAATTCATCAAACTACACAGATTACGCTTCATAAAACACCACTCTGCATTGTAACAGGAACAGGAGGTCGTACAATACCGCAGTGAGTGCCAACATCAACACCACGCGAGGTTAGCTCACTTACTGGTAGCCTCATGCATCACTAGTGACACTGGCCCTAACCAAATGCAAAAGTAGTGAATAAACAGTCAGAAAAGATGAGGAGGGAAAAATGCCACAGGCCTCCACCTGTAAACCCATTCCTGATTTGGGGTTGTCTCATTGTTGCCCCTCTAGTGCAGCTCTTGGTAATTTAATCAACACCAGAGCAGCTGAAACTGATTAACAACCCTCTCTTCTACTTGACATGATGCTATGCTTTCTTTAAAACATGTTCCTTTTTGTTGAGCAGTGTATATAGCAGACCCAGTCTACTGGATGACTTAAAGCCTGATCATGTCATATAATTGCAGCTCAAGAATTTTGCTAATTTCCTGCATTTTGAAAAATTCTTCAACACTTGTTATTTTCCAGCCTATAATTTAGTCATAATGGATGTTTATCCATGCTCTTAGTTGCTGAGATATCATGTGTAAAATCAGAAAATAACTCTGGAGGAATCCATTACTAAGTGCCTCCCCAGCAGCACTCAGAACTGGAGGTCTCTCATACTACGCTTTCACGACATAGATTATAAATGTAATCCCTTCCATCCTTTAATTCATGATACCATTTCTCCACTCCCTTGAGGTTTCAGTGCAATAGCACATCCAGTTGGCTGGCCAGCATAAAGGTGAATATGCCGTGCATTCCTGCCAGCTTCTTCATATAGGTACAGAATGGTGGTGGGATCACAAACAGACCCTCAAAGTGCATGTTTGCCTGCTGCCACAGTGACAGGCTCTCATAAATCACTGTTATCTCTGACCAGTGGCACACGCTGCTTTTGTCCTTCACACAATGAGGGCCTTCCTCCATGATGGCTGCAGACAGTTTGTAAGCTGTGGGGTGGCTGGAGGCTGATGCACTAAACACATGTACACACACACACACACACACACATTTGTGTGAACCACACTAATCAACACTCTGCATCCCACTCTGATTATCACTCACATACATTCTAAAATTGATGACAAATTTCCTCTGTCAGGGGGCAGATTTGTTGGTCCTGTCACAGAGCTTTGGACAAGCCCTTGATATCTGAAACCTGTCCGCCATCTACCTACAAACACTGCACCTTCACTCTAACTTTGACTGCAAATCTGTTATTTGTCTTATTTTTGTATGCAACTGACATAAAGTTACAAGAGATAAAAGCCTTTGCCGGGATGTATGAAACCTATAGAAGGTGAGAGAGGTGTTCAAAAGGATTTAAACACAGATATTAATTCAGACAAATACACGTTACAGTGACAGAACTGTGTCCTGTGCAAACAAAGGAGGGGGAAGAATACATGCACATAATGCAGATGTAGTTACCATATTTCCAGCAATCCACTAGCATTACTACTGCGGCAATAAAGTCGCTGGATATTTGAAAGAGAATTTTACCCCCGTCATAAAGCCATATGTCAGTGAAGTATAGCTCTCTCATCTCGCATGCATTACTTCTTTGTGCTTGCGCAAGTTGGGAGTGTGTCTGTGTCTTCTTAGCTAAATCATTTCTTTTACAATAGTATTATCAGTACACTGCACACTAGGGACCCATTGACATGTAGATTCTGCACATATGTCATTTTAAAATGGCAACGCTCATCTGTAATGAGGCCTCAAGTGTTCCTTTATTGTCAGAAAAGCAACAATTTTCTCCATTTACTATCTTTTTCTCCTTTTTCTTATTCATTTTTTTATTTTTGGCATTCTTGTACCTTTAATATTGTCATCATAATGTGTTAGAGAGAGAATGGGGAGACTATATCCAAAGTCCTGGCAGTTGAGTCTCAGTTTAGTCATCAATACACAGCAAATTATA
This sequence comes from Pterophyllum scalare, assembly GCA_024447675.2. Classification (NCBI taxonomy): domain Eukaryota; kingdom Metazoa; phylum Chordata; class Actinopteri; order Cichliformes; family Cichlidae; genus Pterophyllum; species Pterophyllum scalare. The sequence continues at coordinate 134,051 of JAMQGT020013247.1, forward strand.
ATGATGAAAGGCACGCTACTTATTAGCAAACAAACTTGGCATTTTAAAGTGACACAATCTATTGTTGACATTACCAAAGATTAGTAGTTCACCTCATTGTAGTGTAAACGCAAGCATACATGTGAACCACTATATGTTTAACTTAAAAATGTTAATAAACTGGTTACATGCACATATTTATATTAAAGCAATTAGACTTCATATTAATATTAAGTTAATATAGTGCTTTGATAGAACAGAGCAAGGTTGAATATATTGGTAAGCATTTATTTATTTCATGAGATTTAATTTCATGAAGTATTTAACCTCAATTTAAGCTTGATTTGTAGTCCTGTGTTGTGTTCTCAACTTATGCTGAGATAAGGACTAATTTACTTACCATTAGTGTCACGTGTTGCTGAAAGACCCAAATGTAGGAGTCTCAAAAAAGAGTTTAGGAACCAAAACAACACAAACTTTATTAGGTAGAGAAATAAAGTCCACAGAACACAGTGAGAGCTGAACCCCTAATTCAGTAAATGTGACAAACATGAAGTGAGGCTAACATGAGGGTTAGCAAACAGACACTCTGACAAGAACTGCGGAGAAAGACAGGATTTAAATACTCACACGCAAGGTTGTCAGGGAACGCGTACACAGGAAGCAATACGCAACTGAGCGAAGCATGAAAATGCAC